>JANTNT010160082.1:0-10261 GCA_024752375.1 Entacmaea quadricolor
AGCTTTAAGGCGAACTCGGCGGAGGAAAGATTCCGTATCTTTCTTGACTTGAAATTCGTCGGTGCTTTTAGAAATAGCCAATCACTATAATAACTTGGAAACGGCTCAGCGGGGTTCAACTCGATATTTTTGTTCATTATAAAGTAAAGCTTCAGGGTATCAATAAATTCAGGCATATTCGTCATTGTAAAAACAGATAAGAAGCGATAAAGATGGACAATATTTTAACATTTAGTGAAATAATTTGAAAGCGATGGCTATCGTTGTTATAAGTAAAGTTTATAAAACGAGAGGCCGTGTTTTATCGGCATATAAAGATACGAGCCGAAGGCGATCTAAATTTGGATGCTGATGAAGTCATCTCTCATTAGTATTCAAGTGATCATTATATAATGACACATGTGTCATTATATAATGCTCACTTGAATAGTAATGAGGAGGACTTTATCGAGTATAAAGATCCATGCACGTGACTTGAATGGCCGATCCAATTGGACCAGAAGCTTATGAATTATTCATGAGTGTTTGAAATTTACATAAAAATATGTTTCTCCTGGACTTGAAATCTTTTTAAGTTATATAACTGCTATTAATCTACGGGATTGTTAAAAATATTGTAGTTTATCTTGCATAATAAACAAAAAAAAATATTTTATAGAGGAAGACTACGGAATTCTAAAAGCCCGTTCACAGCGTTCACACGGGCGATTTTTTCGGCGATTTTCACGATGACGCAAAATCGCGCGTGTAAACTACCGGCGATTTTACGGTGATCCTTTATAGTTTGTTCTGTGATTTTCTCGGCGATTTATGAAACGCAACCAGTTGTAGCAGCGGTTGTAACCATGACGCATGCGTAATAAAACATTTTTTCCTATTTTTTTGTTTTCAAAATTGTAAACAAATATATCTTCTTCTTCACTTTTCCATGTCTTTTTTGCTCTTTTTTTCGGCTTGTAACATTTTGGTCGTCATATTTTTTGTGACGTAACAGCGCACATAATTCTGCTTTGGGGGGAACCCTTATACTTATTTTGGCCCTGTTTTTCATGAAAATCGCCGCCAAATCACAGTGAATTTTGAACATATTCGAAAAAGCTTCGATCTCGCGGCGAAGGGGAATTTCTAGAATCACAGTAAAATCGCCGGCTGTTCGATTCACACGCGCGATTTTGCGTCGCCGTGAAAATTGCCAGGAAAAAACTGCACCTCAAGTCGCCTTAAGAATTTTTGTCGAGCGTTTTTTAACATAAGCCTTGTTGCTTATATAAATAAACAAATAAACAAATAAACAAATAAACAAATAAACAAATAAACAAATAAACAAATAAACAAATAAACAAATAAACGAATAAACGAATAAACAAATAAACGAATAAACAAATAAACAAATAAACAAATAGATTTATTATTATTATTATTATTATTATTATTATTATTATTATCTGCGTTCGCCGTGATCTTGATTGTGATTGGTCGGATAGGTCATGTGACACTTTATGCACCCGTGGATCAGGATTCATTCTCTGAAAGGGTTAGTCTATTAGAGTAACTGCAAAGTCGTCTGCGTTCACGAGACGAGAGGCAGCTCAGTGGACGCCTGAGGGCGTCTTGTTTTTACTCTTCTATACTATGAGGCACTTAACTGGTTTCTTTATTCCTCTGTAATGGGCACTTAACTGGTTTCTTTATTCCTCTGTAATGACACTTAACTGGTTTCTTTATTCCTCTGTAATGGGTACTTAACTGGTTTCTTTACCCTTTCGTGCCAGGCACTTTACTTCTTTCTTTACCCTTTTGTATAGGGCACTTTTACTGGTTTTCGGGCACTTAATTAGTTTCTTTATCCTTCTGTACGGGGCACTGAACTGGTTTCCTTAGCTTTTCCGTACAAACCTTCCGGCTCCCCATCATGACATGTATCTTTCAAACTTCCCCTGACGCCTTAAATGCTTCAGTTTCTTTCGTACTCTAGAGCAGCATTATTTTGTTTCGTTAGTTCTTACATAACCCGGGGGGTACTCCCCTATATTTGCTATGCGGGTATGTGCTGCCCGATAGGGTACGTTTTTTCGGCTTTTAAGTCTGGGGCAGGGTATCATTTTTGACATTTTTCTGGGATAGGGTTAGGTTTTGGTCATTCTAGTCTGCTAGGCCCCGCTTTCTGCTGGCACAAAAACAATTTGAGTTCAATTTGAAACAACTGGTAAATATTTATTCAAAATCTATTGAGCAACTGGCTCTTTGATTTTTTGTCTCTGTAGGTTTAGTCTGGGGTATGGTATGTAAAATCCAAATTTTAGGTCTGGTATATGGTCAGGGTTTTGAGGACCTGGCGGCCCACCCCCACCCATGTTGGGCTGGTAGTGCCCCCCGGGTTACATAAGGATATCATCTTTATCGTTATAATTTCCAGTATTTCATTGGATATTTTCCCACCTTAAATTCTGTCAGTGCTGGGTCAGTATTCCCTTAGTGCCAGAAGTTAAGTAGTGTTTTTAATCCTCTATGCACAGTATTCCTGAGGAATACTATCCACCATAAAACATGTTTATTTATACTTTGTGGGCGAGCCACAAGTTCCTCTGAATTGCAAATTATTTAAATATTTGAGAAATTTCTAGATATTGCGGCTCGGCTATTCATTTTTATATAATTGAATTTAATTATTCCACAACCCTGACAGATAATGTCAGCATTACGTGAGAGCTTTTTAAAAAATTTCAGGTGAATTAATTTGATCCTTTTTACTCGCGAAGAAAATTCTGATGTTTTTAGTAAATTTTGAATTTAGGTTTCAGGCGATTTTTGTTCATCGCAACGAATTCAACTCTATTTTCCTGCAATAATGACAAGACAATTCTTGATCTATTGAGCAAAAATATATAAACCTTTTAGAAAATTAGTTTTTACAAATAGAAGATAAGCTTTTCCCGTTTCTACTTGTAATAGACTTGAAGCTTTTAACCTTTCGGAACAATCTAGGCCAGGATAATTGATTATTACTGATGAAGTCGTTTCATGTAAAGCCCTCGGGTCTGGACTCTTCTATCATAGTATTAACAAAAAGGCTAGGTGTTACGCGGCTTCAAGTTCAGTGACGAAGGAAATTAACAGAACGACCCACCATCGAAAGGTAATGCTTTATTTTTTTCGGTGACATTCAGAACTCAAATGAGGTAATTCCCCACATATTTGATATATGGTTGTCTTCTGAGGATTGTCGAAGGAGGATTTCTGTCACGCCTGTGAGATTTAAGTAACAGTAAGTCAAAGTTCCCGCATATACCGAGAAATGTCCTTGTAATTGCCAAGTGAACATTTTTGTGATTCCAAGCGGCAAAATAGAAAATCATAAACATAACAAAAAACCAAGTTTAATGTTAAAGACATCAATACAGAGTACCTTTAAGAGTGGGTATCCATTTCTTGCTTATCCCTTACAGCTATAGTGACCCGGGGATTTTTTAAAGTTATTAGACAAAAAAAACTACCAATATAAACGTCTGCTCAAGCAATGATCTTTAAATGATACCAAAAATTCCATTAATGAGCATTTTTAACAATTAAAGGAAGCAGACTTCTAGAAAAAAACTTTACTTGAAACTTCTTCTCTTTCTTTCTTTCTTTCTTTCTTTTCTTTTCTTTTCTTTATTAATTTTTTCCCCTGAATTGAAGTCAATATATATAATAGACGTTTCACGAATTCCCTTGAGTGACCACGAAACAATGGTTCCAAGACGAGGCGGGACTTGATGTTTTCATACATTTACTGTATTTATCAAGTCCCGCCTCGTCTTGGAACCAATATTTCGTTTGCGGAAGATAAAAAGAAACGAAGCACGCGGTGAACAAAAAAGCGGTGTCATAAACTTTACCGTTTCGGTTGAATCAGTAAAAAGTTATCTTGTTCTTTTTTTTTTTTTTTTTTTTTTTTCTTTTTTTTTTCCGGAAAAATGTGCTTCAATTCTTTAGTGTAGATAAAAGGATTTGTTGACAATAACCTTAAAAGTGCAGACGCCCGACAGCTAGCCACAAGAGCACTTTGAATTCGCTTGCTTTATCAGTGAATTCATTTGGTTTTAACGACAAGTAATTCGAGTTATATAAGTTCTTAAGCTTACTTTAGAGGAAGCAATTTCGAGCCATGCTCTCGAATGAAAGGAGAGAACTCAGTGTTTTTTTAGTTCATTTGCTTTAAGTGAATGCTTTGCGGATGGTTTGGCAATTCGCGACGCTCTTGTTGATAACGTCCACGGAGTCTGTGTTAGAAATCTGGATCTTCAATGTCGAATACCTCGAATTTCTCGTAGAACTTTTTCGCCCACTGACAAAAGCACTGATAAGGTAAGGGGTTCTGTGGCTTTTACACTAAAGCGAATTTTTTTCGAGTTAATAATCTAAACAGTTTGACTAAGTATGAGCTAAGCTTAGGAGCGGTGATCGGACAAATATGAAAGAGATAAAAAACGTAATATAAGATGGTTGGACCGCCGTTATTTACTAAATCAGTTTGACATTTACTATTGATAGAGGAGGGGCACTAGGAGAAATAGTTTCCGATGACTTTTAAAAAGCTCTATCAATTTATATCCTCGGTTATTAAGCGCGGGGAGTATTCCCATATTACCTATAAAGGGAAGTGCCGCCGGACATGATATGATTTTTCGAGATTTGGACTTAGATAGCGTATAATATTTACATGTTATTGTCTCAAACAGGGTTATCGGTTTTGAAATGTGATGCACTATTCAGCGTGTTGTTTGTAGGCAGAAGTGTTTTTCGCGTCTTTGCGGTTTTCGTTATAAGCTTGGTGTAGTAAATGTTATCAATGTAATTGAGCAGGTTTCATACGAGTGGAAAACGTACGGTAGGTGGGTGAAATAAAATGCCTCCCGCTCTGAACCAATCAGAAAGCAAGAAGCCAGACACCATCCACACCACAGTGTTTGAATACGGAAGCCATTTAAGAGTCGCGGGCACCGTATGTTTCCCAATTAAAAACTGCTCGGCTTTTTTTTAACGCGTAACGCGATAATCTAAAGAGCAACAACGATTATTTTTGTCTGAGATAAGGTAAAGACTTTCCACAATATTAGATAAAGTTTATTAAAATACGTTTTGAATAGAATATTAAATTTTAAAATAATCTTGTCAGAGAAAGAGTCGGAACGTAACCGCATACTCCCCCGGATCCTCGTTAATCAAATTAAAACAAGAGTCTAAGGACTACAGAAAACCGAGACAACGTGTATAGTTTTAAAAGGTATTATATTTCGGATAGATAAACTATCCTTCTTCAGGTACAAGATGTTATTAGGAGAGTTCTAAAAATTGCATAGTATAAGTATGTGTCATGGTGACGTAATGATGTATAACAGATAATAGAAGAGATAAACAAAGGTTGATAGAAAAATGATATAATGAATGACAGGCTGGTCCATACCAACAGGAACACGGTTCTAGCTGCTTCAAGATTCCTTGTTCATCAGTTGGTAAGGAACTTTAGAATCAAGCCGCGTAAAGCTGACTTTTTGCACGATAGACTGAGGCATGTTCAACGGTCTGACCAAACCGATCGAACGGGAAAAACCAACATTTCAGTAAGTTTTAGGAATTTACTAGTCTTCAGTCGTTATATCATGATAAATATTGTGAGTTCAGTAACCCACAACTGATGATAGGACTAAAGTTGTGCTAAACTGGAGACCGACAGAAACTAGGAGCTCGATTGAATATTTACTCAACTTTGCTTTTTATTTTAGGCAGCCTTAGAAGTTAACAATGAACATGAAATTCAGGGAACGTGTACTTCATTGATCACTTGTAGCACTGAAATAAATCTAGGGGGAAAAATCCACTAGTTTTGGCATAATCGCAGTTTACATGAAATTGTCTGTGAAACCGCGAGAGACGTAAACAAATACGTTTTTTTTTATACCTTGAATCATATATTTTCAGTTTTAGATCGCGTTACTGGATTACCTTCCAATTTTTCAATCAAGTATTAAGGACATGTGGTAACAGAATGAGTGATGTTTTCTGTAAATAGATACCCCAGGAGTAGCAATCTGGGCTACAGGAAGTCCATTCTTTAGTTTTCACATAAATTATACTCTTAATTTAGATATCCTCGAATATCTCCAAATTCGTCTTATAGATTTTAATGAAACTGAGCCCAGAGGAAGACAAACACTCAAGGTATAGGCAGGATAAAGGATTTCCCTAGAAAATGTGGTTGAGGGCTAAAATTCAATTTAGAGTGAAAACAGGTTTGACGTCATTACCACGTGATATGCAGTCCGATCTCCTTGAAAAAATATCATATTGTAGTTTAGTCCATATGTAACATATGTGTTACTGTGGATATGACATCGTAGTTACTGTGGATATGACATCGTAGTCAATCTGTTTTGTCACGAGAGGTTCCAAGTCGGAAGGTGCACATGCATAATTATTGGGTCGAGCCACCGTTTCCAAGAAAAAAATGACAAAATAATTAAATAAAGTACACCGATAGAAACTAGGATAATCAAACTACTTTCTATCAAAATTTCTGTAAAATTGGCGTTATATTTCGCAAAGCGAGCGAGTTAAAAAATCAAGAATTCCCCTTTGCGCCAGGTGTGATCCTGATATTTCCACCAGACGGTGCTACAATTTAACAGATTTTCAATCGATTATCTATAGAAACACCGACGCAATCCATACTAGTCGCCTTACTAGTTTTTATATTCATATCTGGAAAGTAGAAACCAACCAGTTTCTCTTGTGAAATTGCCATTTTGACAAACTGAAATTTTAGCTTCAAGCATGCGGAAAGATAACAATTAGACCACGTATGTACTGTCGCATTTTGTAATAACGTCGTGTTTTGTAATACCTATCGCATTTTGTGATAACAGTTGTCGCGTTTTGTAATACCTGTCGCTTTTTGTAACACCAGTCGTCGCATTTTGTAATAACATAGCTGTCGCAAATTGTAATAACACCCCGTCGCATTTTGTAATAAATCGAGCTGTCGCATTTTGTAATAACTCCGTTGTCGAAATTTGTAATAACATTGCTATATTCGCAAATTATTATAAGCCGCTTTTTTAATCCTTATTTCAGCATTACTTTAACTCAGTTTTAGACCTTTATTATTAATAAATTAATAAGTAAGCTTTATCTTTTTTTTTTTTTTTTTTTTTTTTTTTTGTTTTTGAAAGATTCGAGACCTAAACTTGATAACTCGCAGGGAACTAAGCTTGCTTGGACCGAATTTCACTTCCAACGGCGAACGAATCTTTCTGTTTGTTTTAAAATGACAGCCTAGATATTCAAATATTACTCTAAATTACATTGTTTGAATGGCCCTCTTCCTCTTTAATGCTTTCCGCGTCGATTTTTAAAAGAGTCTTGAAAGGTTTGCTTAGTATTTTAAAAAGTCACAGGAAACCTGAAAGGTGGCCAAGCTATCGAAAAGGCTGCTTCAAACATTCTCTGATTAGTGTTTTAGTAGGCTTCTAGTTATGACAGATATTTAACTACTTATTTAGAAGAAAACCTTGCAAACATACCTCTGACAAATATAGGGTAACAAACTGAGCGATTTTGATTGAAAAACAGAGTGACATATTCAGGATTCGAAAGTTTATTTTCTTCCTTACTGATTTTATTAGAAATCATTTTCAGTTGCTATTTATATTTAGAATTGTTTAACAAATCTAAATGTATAGATATTATTTTGGTAGAAGGCAAGCGCGAGACTGCTTATCGATAAATGTAATCAGCATATATCTAAATGAAATCAGCATATATGTACTAGCATCCTATGCCCATATTCAAATCTAGCACTTTACCCTAGATTCCCAAGGTGATATATATTTTATTAATAAAGGTCTTACTCTAAAACTAAGTTAAAGTAATGATAAAATAAGGTGTTACAAAAAGCGGCTTATAATAATTTGCGAGTATAGCAATGTTATTACAAAATGCGACAGCTCGATTTATTACAAAATGGGACGAGGTGTTATTACAATTTGCAACAGCTATGTTTTTAAAAAATGCGACGACTGGTGTTACAAAATGCGATAGGTATTACAAAACGCGACGTTATTACAAAATGCGACAGTACACACGTAGCACTGTGAAACAAATAGAAGTTATTAGTATATTATATAGTAATGCGGTTGCGTGTTTTGATGAGTATCAGCATTGGATAAATCATAGCTCGAAGGGCTCAAATCCCAACGAGTTTGGAGATTGGCTTTCAAATATGTTTGGCTACTATCAGAATTGTAGACTTAAAGTGACTTAAAACAGCCTAAATTTCTTTATCTTAGTTTTAAAAAGATTGTCTTGACGACCTTCTTGTACATTTTGTAATTAATAGGTACTCGTGATGTTTTGAAAGTTCGAAAATTGAACTCGCCTTAAGGCTCGTGCAGTTGCGAGAACATTTAAAACATCACAAGTACCTATTAATTACAAAATGTACTAGAACTAAGGTCGTGCAATTCGCTATACTAACTTTACATGATATTTACAACTTCTAAATTATTTTCTCAAAATCAATTTTCCAATCGAATTTTTATCTATTGTATTATTATTCAAGACTAATTATTTTAAAACCGTGCTTTAAAACTATTCGTGTTTAAATCATCATCATCATCATCATTAATAATATTAGAATTCATTAATTGTTGTTTTCTTTGTTTGGTTAGGGCTAGGGTTAGGATTAGCCTATTGGAGTAGACCTCCTTATGATACGATCTTGTCCTAAACGATATTTTGTTTTTTAACGCGCGCGTTGAGTAGTATAACCCTTCAGAACATATTACAAAAACGAGCAGAGGACTGGAAACTAATTTCTTAAGTCAATTTAACGTCTAAATCATATAAAGGCAACTACTTGAAAGAAAGTAATACACCCAGAAGTAGTATTATAAACAAGGATGATACTAAAAAGCTATAGACTTTGTGCGCTTAATTTTTCGTCAACCGAATCCTTTTAATATATATATAGTGGGTGCTTATAAGCGCATTTTACATGTCTCAATCAAAACACCTCGAAAATGGAGATCGCCAGCCAAATGTTCCACGTTTAGATAAAATTATTCGATCCGACTTAAAAATGATTTTCAAGCAAAAAATACACGCACGCGCAGACAAATTCTCCATATGTTCCTCCACTGATGACAATAGACCTTTTCTGCTTGTTAATTACCTATTTGAAACCACGTAATATAAATATGGTGTTCTCTGGCCCAAAAGAACATCATGTTTACATCACGTGGTTTGAAACAGGTTACTGATTTACATACAAGCGGAAAAGGTCTATTGGAGGCATAACTTAATAATTTACTAATTATCTTTTCATGATTGCAAGCTGCGCGGATGCCAAGGGCACCATACTATGCAGCCCGAAAAGTCCACCACTAATGACGTAATATATTAAACACGAGAAAGAGTGTTAATTTGATCACTGTATCAAAACACCAAAAAACACCAATACTTAAAATCTTACCCAGGGACCACGCTTCATAACCAATAAAGCTCTGTTATGTAAAGAGTAAACATGGAAAAAGTTCATCTTTAATAATTTCTTTGGGGCCCGTTCTTTAAGATGTAGAATTTTGAACTTGAATTCTAAGAATTACGCGCCATATTACTGTAAACATTGGGAAATATTTCATGATGGCATGCGCAAATGTTTAAAACCCCTAATCAAACCTAATTCACACCATACCGTGTCGGCAGTGACCTATACCTCTTAACTTACCTTATAGATGTAGTAAGCGCCCAAAATAAAACGTTAAAGTGCGATGTTCTGGTCCGTTTTCGAACAATTTGACTGACTTTGACTCGTGATATTTTTCCATCCGCAGCGCGTGTGATTGAAATAATTATCTGCAATACACAAACAGTCAAAAATCTCTTTGCTTCTCAGCATTTAGGTAACTGAATGTAATTTTGAAGAACGAGATCGCCAGCCAAATGTTCCATGTCTATATAAAATCATTCGATCCGCCATGATGATTTTCAAGCAAAAAATACACGCATGCGCAGACAAATTCACTATATGCTCAGTGGAGGACTTTATGGATAGGCTGTTAACCGGGAGACAATCCCCCTACTCTTCTACGAACAATTCAACAGGTTCTTTAATGTCCCCACGAGCGTTTCATTTCCCATTTGCCTTATCCTCTTAAAGCCCGCGATAAACACGGTACGCGGTTGTTCCCTTTGCAAACTCAGTAACACATCGGGTCTCTGG
>JANTNT010160193.1:0-10260 GCA_024752375.1 Entacmaea quadricolor
CACGTGAGTTAACAAAAATTCAAATCCGATCGATCGTTTTTTTTGCGGTGTTTACAGTTCATCGATTTCGGTAGTATAAAGGGTCCTGAAGGGGGTTCCTAATCCCATTTTCCCAGCCCAAATCAAACCCAAATCCAAGTTCAAATTTCACAGTCCCAGCATGATTCGCTCAAATTTCAATCCCATTCCCATTTTTCTATTGTTTCTTTGATTATGAATCCCAGTCCCAGAGCATCAAATCCCATTTCCCATCCCTCAAAACAGGCAAATCCCAGTTCTCATTTTACCCCTTCAGGACCCTTTATATAAAGTCACTGAAGCGGCTAAGAACGGCGCAACATGTTTTAAAACCAATTAACTCAAGAGAAGTAAGAGCTGAAAAAAACTCTAGTGGTAAAAGGTGTGGAAAGTTATAAATTACGATGTAAAGAGGGAAGAAATAAACATTAAATGAAAGATTCCTTGAAAGAAAAGAGACAGAAGAAGAAAAAAAACGTTGCTTTAAATGAACAGCGGTTTTCTTGTGGTCGTTGAGTATGCGCAGTTAAGCAAACACGTGCGCGCTAATCGCGCGTCCATTTTTAGTTTTGAAGTAAAAAGTTCACGAATTCTGTATAAATGTCACCTTTTCCTCCTTGAGTAGCTAAAAAAACACAGCTGGTTTTCATGACCTGTTGATTCTATGTTGCGCTCCATCTTTGTCGGTGGTACGAGATGGTAAAGGCCATGGTCGGAGGCTGTTGTGTGTGCTCCGATGAGCGAGGCTGGGATGAAAACCCTCTGGTGTATTGTGATGGACATGGGTGCAATGTGGCCGTGCATCAAGGTAAAATGTCCACCACTATCGCTGTCACGCAGTGTATTCCTTGCAGAATCATTCACCAAAAGCTTATTCCCTTGTCGTTTTAGCTTGCTATGGGATCGTTCAAGTGCCTAAAGGCCCTTGGTTTTGTCGAAAATGTGAATCTCAGGAGAGGATCGCACGAGTGGTGAGTTCTTTCTTAGAACAGAATTCAGTTTTCTATGCGATAAGTTCAAGTCGTAAAGAATATCTGTGACCTGTAATCGATCTTGCTTATTTTGTGCTCGAATCTCTTCTAGTAATATATAATAATATTATCGCTATTGTTATTTGTACTCAACTGGTGTACACAAATGATTCTCAAAGCGTTGTTTACTTTCGTTATTATTGAGATTCACGTGTTTTGCTGTCAGCAGTTTTGTCACGCTTTTAATACAACTTGTTTCTTCTTGAACAATTGCATACCGTTCTTTTTTGTACTAAGTTTGTATATATCTTTTCTTTAAAAAATATGACAAAGCAAGCCACATGTCAAAAACATTTTTGTACATTGTGATTCTCATCTTATACTTGTAAGAAATAAGCAATAGTTTCGTTAATAATTAACCTTTTTACACCACTGTTTACAGAAGTGTGAGTTATGCCCTTCAAAGACTGGAGCTCTGAAGAGAACAGATACAGGGGGTCAGTTAAAAACAATTTCTTGTGTGTGAAGTAAAATAGGTGGTTTGCAATCATTCCCCATGGAAATTAAAGAACAAAGACATGTCAGCCATGTTGGATGAGATTTGAAAAAAAAGCACTAAGAATAAATGTATGGTAAACATCATCCATCATAGCCACCACAATTGTTCCCCTGGGAATGATTGGAAATCATCAAATCAAATTAATGATTGCAATCTGAGTCAAGAGAAATAAAAAAAGACATGGTGGCAATGTTGGTGCTATTCCCAAGATGATGTATTATGTGGGCATTACTGTAGTATGTATCATGTAGAAGTGTCAAAACTCCCTCAACTAGGGGTAGCATAGGTGTGTGACATCACATTCCCAGCATACTTTCCATACAGGTTAAGCTGTAGATCATGGTGAGAAAGCCAGAATTAGTACTTCAAGAAGGATTTTGAAGTACTAATATATATCAGACAGATTCTAAATGCTTCATGCATATAAAGGTATTATCCTTCTATAACATATATCCAAAGCGTTTTAGCAAGTGATGAGATTTAGGCATACTTTTTCATGTGAGATTGATCCTTGGTTGATGGTTGGAATGGCCTTGGTTGCAAGCCTTTTCAATATTATCAGCATGTAACAGCCTTCAACATTCAAGCTTAAAACTCACTCACTTTTTAAAAGCTCTTGAGAGCAGTAAACTACAAAAAATACTCACAAATTATTGAAATATAGTTTCTTAATTTTTTATGAATTTTGTAAACAAAAAGTCATGTTTTATTCACCTGCTTTTGCTATGAATTCAAGGTAAATTCAAATGGCTAACAAACAAAATTTTGGGATCCCAAACCCATAAACATTTAGTCTGCTCAGCCATGATCATCTTGATCAACTGACAATGGCCTTTTCAAGGATTTTGAACCTTTATTCATATTTCTAGCTTTATAACCATTCACATGGAAGTGTGTTCCTCAAAGCTTGGTGTTTTGTTTGCAAACTAGCATTTCAACGGCTTTCATTAAAATAACTTTTTTTTACAAAATTGGCACTTACCTGTAAATTTTGGTAGATTTAGCCTTTATAGTAAATCTTAATTATTGCAAATTTTTGTCACAAAAAGGAGAAATGTTTTCCTAAACCAAAAAAGTTGTTCCCAGTATTTTGATTGATGGCTGTCAAAATGCTAGTTGGCAAACAAGACATCAAGCTTCAAGGGTTGCACTTCAATGAGAATGATAGTAAATTCTTTCATCTGTGAAGATGTAGCCAGGTCTGACTAATAGATGTAAAAATAATAGCAATTTATTTCTATGGTTTAGGGTGGGCCCATGTGGTATGTGCTTTGTACATCCCTGAAGTTCGTTTTGGCAATGTTACAACAATGGAACCTATTATTTTGGCATCAGTTCCTCATGAAAGATACCTCAAAGTAAGTCTGATATCAGCTTTTTTGAAAAAATATAGAAGGTAATAATTTAAAAAAATATGGCTGCATCAGTGTATATACTGCTAATAAACAATGAAAAACAAAAATTACAATACAACTGAACACATTTGAGTAAAAATAAAGACAAAAATGAGTGCGTATGTTAAACATTTCATATGAATAGAAAACAATTTCCAAGCTGTGATTGGAAGAATTGTATGAAAACAATAGGAAGCCATTTCAATGTTACATCATGTCGTGCTGAGTACATGCTGTAGATCAGTATCATATATTTCCCACTTATATGAGAGAGTATTGCATTGTTATGTCATTTCTATCTATAAAAAATAACAATCAAAGAAAGGCTTGAAAAATGTCTTGTTAAAATATGAAGCCACATTACACAACTATCTGTGTAATGACATCTATATTCATAATTTGTAATTAATTAAAGGGAAGTTTTGACTAATATTTTGAAAAATAGTCCTCAATCTGAATAAAAAGTTAGAAAATATACTTTTTAATTCATCGTTTTCCAGCAGGTTTGCATGGTATAATCTTGATAAATCTAGTAAAAATATATCATCTTCAAATCATAAATGACTTTATTTCAGATGTGTTATATATGTGAAGAGAGAGGCAAAGAAAGCAAAACAGCACATGGTGGATGCATGAACTGTAATAAACAAGGATGTCGACAAACCTTTCATGTTACCTGGTAAGTGTAAGAAAAATCTTTTTTTTTTAATATTAGGTTTCCAAATTTGGAGAAATAATAATCAATTTTCGTTTGCTCAATTTTAATTATTTCAGTGCTCAAAGTTGTGGGTTTCTTTGTGAGGAAAATGATGGACAGTCGGGCCATACTGTTAAGTATGTTGGGTATTGTCAATTTCACTGGAATAGAAGGGTAAGAGTTCTCTGAGATTACTACAGTTACTGATCAGTCAGCTGTACTACAGTTTTATGTTCTATGCTGCTTGGTCTTACTCAAATTACATTGCAGGGTAGTAAATTTTTAAAAATATAAGCAAAACTTATAAAGTTCCAGAGCATGTGCATTAATCTGTCAGTTTTTGTCCCAATATGGAATAAAGTCATGCATTTCAAGCTGCGATGTGTTCATTTCAAAACCAAAATCTCATAACAAATGTATGAAAAACCTAAACTTTTTGATTTCCAGTAGTACTCTGATCTTACAGAAATAAAAATATATTAGCTAACATTCAAACTATCCTTGTGAACATGCTTTTTTGCATGTATTTTTTTGCAGTGTACTTTTAGTGTTGCTGATGAGTGTATGTATTTTGAAATGGGGTTGAAATCTAAACATAATCAAGAAATCTAAATGGGAAATTTGAGCCAAAGTCCTCCAGATGACCTTAAAATCGTGTCCTGTCTTTAAAGATGTAGAGGATCACAGATTTATTAGTGGTTATTGATAACTGTTTAGTCTGACCCTCTCATATACTTTCAGAATTGGGAGGGGGCATTTATGGTAATTGTTATGAGCAAATCAACATTTCCTTATCACATCAGTCCTTAGAAATGCAACAACTCCTTAAGTGGGGGGGGGGGGGGAGTGTGTATCCAGTCCCCCTGCATCCACCAGCCTATGGGTCCATTGTATCTTATAATTAAAATATGGTTTGGTATATCAGCTCTTACAAATACATTAAAAAGGCTAAAAGTCGAATTACTTTATGTGGTAAATCTCTTACTGTGTGTTTCACCTAACTTTTGATGATTGGGTTCAAAAGTTCGTTCCCAAGTTATGGAGTTCAGGTCATACTTTGGAAGTTCACATCCAACTTTGTTGGCAAACATCGTATTTACTTCCCACACAATTTCAGTAATTAGATGGAATCAAGGAAATTGTCCATGATACTTGCATATATACAGTTTTATATAGTTGACAACCATGCCGTTAAGCTCCTCGGCAGTATCTTTCATTGCTATCAGCTCAAGATCAAACCTTAATTCTTTTGAGTTACTGAATTTGCATTTGAAGTAAGTTTGACAAGTATTTTCAGAGTTTTCATGATAATTTTAATTCTAAATGTTCTGTTCATTTTTAACAAACATGTTTCGAGGGTGCAACTGTCATTGTCAGTGTGATATAACTGTGGTATCAAATCCATGTAGCAAATAGCTATTGAATAAATTAAAGAAAGAATAATATCAAACACTTAATGTCAAATTCAAGTGCATGACCTGTTGATTTAATGCAGGTCTTAACCATTTGATTTGCATGGCCTCTTTAATCTTAATGGCATATTGTGTGCCTCAGTCAATGATATCAAAACATTCATTTGTGCACATATCTCTATTTTCGGGTGATTTAGCTAGGTGTTTGTATATATGTATAAGTAAGTTTAAAGTTTATCAATGAAGTTTGTTGTCAACTTCCAAAATACAGCTTGAATTTGGGAACTTGGGAACAAACTTTGGAACCCACTCATCAAAAGATCCATAAAATGCACTGTAACTGACTCCTTCAATCTGTCATTTTGGATTGCAGAGTAAAGGATTGTTAAATAACAAAACACCTGAAAAAGATAAATTGAAACTAAAGTGGGAGAAAGACAAGAAACCAAAGCCCAGAACATCAAGTGAGAGCACTGCAGCTCAGCCAATTGGTACTCAATCTCAAAAACCTGACTGTGCTCCCAAACCATCTTCCAGTACCTGTGCGACTGGTGCCTTGTCTACCACAATACCTGCTTCTCCTGCCATTACAGCAGCAGTAATCCCTGGAACTCCCAAGCCAAGAGGTAGAAAACCATCAACAGTGAAGACACTTCCTGGGAACGTGAGCAGTAGTGGCAGTAGCAGTGGGGTTAGTGAAACACCGGTAAAAATCAGCCAAGAAAAGGGAAACACTTTGTTGAGCTCACCTCCAGTTAATACAATAGCATCTTCTGCTTCAACTGCTGTAGTGGAAAGCATAGTCATAACTCCAACATGCACCTCACTGAGTACTTCTATGGTAAATGCTGGCTCAGTGCTTGCTCTTATACCTACAACAACCTCTAAAAATGCTGACCAAGTTTCTTCAAAAAACACAGTACCGGTGGTGTCACACAGCATTGCTCAGCCAACACCTACCCCACCACCTGTAAGTGTCCCCATGCCCAAAATAGCAACACAAGCTAAACCTGCTGCAAAGGCAACAGTTGTTAAAAAGCCAACAAATTTACCAAAACAGTCGACAGCTGCTCCTAGAAAAAGACCGAGTAGTAAAACAGAAGATGAGCCAAAACGAAAGGTAGGAAGACCACCACTGAATAAAAAGGCAGCAGAATCTAAAACAAAGCCTGGTCGGCCAAAGCCTCCAGCTTCTACCCCAAAACCATCCAAATCTAAGACACAGACCAAAGTAAAACCTGCAAGGACTTCACTAATTAACTCTCCTCCTCCTGTCAATTCAAGTCCAAACTATCCAAGTTACCCCATGAGCAGTATGGCAAATATGGCTTATTCTAGTCCAGTATCTATGCATACCAGTAGTCTCCCACCTAGTGGTAGCAGCCATGGAATGAGCCCATATGTCATCCCTCAACCACATCTTGCAGGGCAGCTAGAGAATGGCTACAATGGTCAAGAGATGACCAATAAACGACCAGTAACCAATGGTCCCTTGTGAGTAGTGATTAAACTGTCAGTGAGGGAGATAAAGATAATTAGTTAAATGTGTTCAGTAGAGTGGCAGACTGGCATGTGTGTGGGGGAGGGGGGGGGAGTGTCTACACCAAATGGGCCCCACCAAGTGAAAAGGGATGTTATGACATATGAAAATGGGTAAAAACGTTTAAACAAAAAATTATCAAATATTCCATTGGAAAACACTATTTTCTGTGCCTACATAATGTGATCTATACTAAATATTAAAAAATGTAGTATTTGCCATAAATTATTTAGTAATTCAATTATACAAAACTGTCAATAACTTTTAATCGTCAAAATATGTCATAAGGTCCCTTTTCATTTGGCTGGACCCAAATAATCTTGGAAACTTATAAAGATGTGATGCAGCCACAAAGTTCAGGAAATGATAATTTCCCCCATCCCCAACACACACACACAGACAAACTAAAGTTCAGGACTAATATTGTGATCTGAGAATGATGATATCCACGTGACTTAATTTTCACATTAATTTTTGAAGCCAAATACCTTTATTTTTTTGGTTCCCCCCTCCCCTTTCATTTTATTTTTGTGTTAAAATTCCCATCTAATAGAGTGAAAGCAATAAACCCATGCAACAAAATCTAATAATCAATGTCTAATGGTTGAAGGAAAACAAAAGAATTTAAGAATGCAACATATGCATTGTTTAATATAATGATAAGAAAGTTTCTTGATACTGCCACTACAGAGCACCTTGTACATACTTTTATTAGCTCATAGTTTACTCTCTGGTTTACCGAAATCTGAGCTAAATAAAATTCAGCATGTACAAAACTTAGCGGCTGGACTTGTATCTCGAACCAAATGATCCTAACTTGTCCAATACTCTGACAGATTTATGCATAGCATTGTACTTCATTCTATTGTATTGCATCGTTCTCAATTGTATTGTATTGTTAATCTTTTGTTATGGCGATATAATACAATACAATGCTATGCATAAATTTGTTGGAGTATTGAACAACCCTCAAATGATCCTCACATTACACCTGTGCTGGAAAAATTACATTGGCTTTCAATCAAGAAAAGAATTATATTTAAGATCTTACTATTAATGTACAAAGTTGATACTAATGTTGCGCCTGACTATTTAAGCGAACTTATGAATCAATATAAGTCATCGTGTAGTCTTTGATCCAACAACAAGATGATGTATTCTATTCCTCCTCCTAGGACTGTCACCTTTCGTTACCGTGCCTTTTCTGTAGCTGGACATAAGTTGTGGAATATTTTACCAATTGATATTAAGTCCTTCAACAGACATTTAAATCAAAATTGAAAACCCATCTTTTTAAATGTAATTTATAGTTTAGTATCTATATTTATTTTATACCTAGTACACAATCTAAGTGTAGCCATCTATTCTTCTAATCTAGGCAACTCCCTAGCAGTTTGGAACAGTTATTAGAGTATCAATGGGAGCAAGGTGCACAGTTTCTTATGCAACAAGCTTCACAGTATGATGGTGAGTAGATTGTCTATCTAGGATAATTATGGTATTCTTAAAAATGCAGAAAAAATGTACAATGAAGTGGGACTCTTCGTCTTAATAAAGTGAAGGATTTGAACCAAAGATTTTAAGTTGTGTTCCGGTACCGTCACACTTAAATGGCTTCCGTATTCAAGCATTGTGATTGGATAGTGTCTGTTTTCTCGCTTTTTGATTGGTTCAGATCGGAAGCCATTTAAGAGTCACCGTACGTTTCCCACTCGCACAAAAACTGCTGTCATCCTTGTTGGCCTTCCTGTAGATTTAATAGATTTTTTTGCCCCCTTCCCTCCCCAAAATATCTACTTTTGTTAACAAGAATAATTACTTTTTTCCGTTTGTGAAAGAAGACCATTTTCACGTGCCGTTGATTCTAATCCTATGGTGGCGATCAGGAGATTTTCTGTATATCGTTGAACCTAATTCCTTTCTACAGATCTAGACTGACGAGACTGTAGAGTAACTGCTCAGAAGGATTGAATGGGTTTTCAGTCCTGCCCATCAACTTGCATTAGGGCGGGTTTCGTATGAGTGGGAAACAGCGAGTTCGTAGCCGTACTGTAGCAATATCGTATCTACGCACTGTGATCGGAAGAATTGCAGGAAAACAGTGGGAAACCATTTCAATGTTATGGTATGTGGTGTAAGTCAGTACCGTACAAGAGAACAGATAAAGGATTTTGGAAGGGAGGGGGGAGGGGATCCAAAAGATTTTGAAAAAAAGAAGACAGAGTCCAAAACGTACTTACTCAGGGGACGTCATGGTGGTCGCGACCCCTTCGACCCTGATCCGCCGCTGCCGCCGGTACGTTTCCCACTTGCACGAAAACCGCTCCATCAATTTCTATACATTCTTTTTACACATTAAGCTTGATTGTGCCTTTCTTTACAGTCGCGTCATTGATGTCAAGTCTCCATCAACTCAAAGCTGACAATAGCCGTCTTGAGAGTCGCTTGGAGTCTTTAGTATCAAGAAGAAGCCAACTGCTACAAGTCAGCTCTCGATTATCAGCGCCTATGTCTTGTACTCCAACGAATACCTCGACCACTAGTACAGATACATCCAACAGGGAAGCTACAGGAACTAAAACCACATCGTGTGTTACACAGTCTATCCCTACTGCCTCGTCCAGGCAAATGACGGTGTCCAGTAATGATAGCCCTAAAACTGGTGATTCAATAGAAAAGGCGTCTACTTCTGTAACTAAACCAGAGCCGGTCCTAACTCCCAGCAATGTATCAAAGAAAAGCCAAACTCCGCCATCTTCAATAAATAGCGCCGCATCAACAGAGAATAAGCCTACCCAAGCAAAGGCAAAAAGTGACAAGGGTAAGTCTCCACCTATTAAGGTGGTTGTAACCACTCAAAGTCCAAGTGGATCTTTGTTGTCAGTTCCAGTCACGTCCAAGATCGTTACCCAAAAGTCTGTTAGCTTACAGCCAAACCAGATCAAAGTCAGCATGATACAGCCGCATGTCTCGCAGGGAATAGCTGAAAAAGATAAACTGAAGATCGCATCAACTGCCGCTCCTATCGCCATTCTACCAACATTATCTAATCCTCTTCTACAGAAGCAGCAGGTGCATTTATTGCAACCGCAGACCAAACAGATGGTCCAGAGTAAGAACAGTAAGCAACAGCATATCCTTCCACATCAGACCCTTACCAGTCAACCATTCACAGCACAACAGTTCCCTCAGCAACAGCAGCAATTTGTGTTGCTCATGCAACAGCAGCAACAGCTGCAACAGCATCTACAACGACAGGGTCAAGGTACATATCAACCTGGTCAAAATCAACTGGTGTCCACACAGGCCCAAACTAGCAATCCCATTGCATCATCTGTGCATTCACCGAAGTTTGTTCCCTCGCCAATGCCCCTAGGGTACCAAGGAGGGTTTGTTACAATCAGTGATGGATTAGGCATCACTGGACAACACATCGACGTATCTAAAGCTACATTTGCTACATTGCCTTTGGTACAACTGGAAAAAAATAAGGTTTGTATATACACATTTGAATGGCTAGAGTATACATTATAACTCCATTTCTGGTACAAGGATGACCAACACTGCTAATAATTAGACTTACCGTCGTTTTCGATGAAGCGCGACTCTCTAGACTTCGATGTCTGCATTTGTAGATTGCATTAGGTGGACGTCAATCACTTGATTTTG
>JANTNT010160415.1:0-10257 GCA_024752375.1 Entacmaea quadricolor
TCAGAAATGATATGAAAGTATATTAAATGCGTTCGGTGTATATATATATATAGAATGAATAAAGAGAAAACAATTTAGTCCAGGTCTCAGTCTATACTGCAACCAGCATTTTGTAGAATTATCCGAGAATTTTTGACGTGATACGAGCGTGTTGAAAATTCCGAAATTTGCGAACAGTTATGTTGGAGTAACCTTAAAATAAAAGCCCAAATGATTAAGCTACTACAATGTACTTATTTCATTTTTATTTAAGGATTTTTACGCGACACAAATACGTTTCAAAAAACTCAAAAATTGCGTGCAATTTCAATTCAATTTGTTTCTCTAGCCTTGGCCTTTCCAGTTTACATCTGTAGGAAGTCTTGATATTCTTTGGTATCCAAAACTTTAATCCTCGTTGAGTAATGCACATTGAAGGTGCAGATGAATGACATTAATTTGTCAAATAAACCGAGAACACATCCGCCACTATTTGTTAAGATATCCCCAAATATGTCCCATGTACAGTGGGTTAGCAACAGTGGCTTCACGTCCTGCCCTTCCTCCTTCACTCTATCAGACAGTTCTTCAAGAACTTTTGATATGAACTCATGGATGAACTTATGATAAATAAACTGATTATGATTAAAAATACTGATGTTCTCTGTTGTCTTGGATCGTTGATTAAAGCTCTTGGTTGAGACAACAATTTTTGAAATAAGTTTAAGGTGACTGGCTACTATTATATTGGCCAAAGTCTTAAAAAACAGCAATTTTCCAAAGTGAAATTTAATGCTGAGTTCAAATTTGTAAAGAATAATGGGGTGTCCCAAACTCGTTTTTGAGATATTCAAGCCTGAATATACCAAACTGGGAGATTTTCAAAGGAAAACTAACAAAAATGTTATTACATTAAAAAAAATTCATATTGCAGAAAATAAAAAGGCTTTGGGAATAATTCTTTTTACAAGAACTGAATTTATAGATCATATTTCAAAAACAAAAAATATTAAGAATTTTCTAGAAAATCCCCTGAAAAAGGAAGGTTTTGTTCGTATAAATGCTAATTTTTGTTGTTTTTGTTGTCAAAAACGATCGCAAAAATGTGAACATAACGGTTTTTCTGTGAGTAAAAGTGTGCCAATCCGAAATTTGGTGCTGAAGTGAGTTATTGGGAAAAGGAAAATTACGAAGCCCTCCCTCAGATGCCTTCAAATTTCCATAAGCACCTCTAAAAATCACCCACCCCCTACCCCATCATAAATAATGACTGCTTCCTAAGCTTGTTAATACATTTGAAAGGGCATATATTTCTATTTAACTCAAGAGAACATATAAAGACTATCTTATTTAAAACAGGCAATTATGCAATTTGAGTTTAAAAATCTAAAAATGTAATTAGTTTCTCACCGATCTTCTTTGCAGTTTGCGATTGCAAAAGGATACACTGCTTTAGAACTCTGTAACTTAGATGAGGCATCCATTGGGACTAATCCAACAAGAACCTGATCTCTTCCTATATCTTAATATGATAAAATCGATAAATGATCAAATGAGGGAATAAAAAAAATGTTACAAAAGCAACACATTACCTCCAATAGATCTTCCATCAAGCTTGATGTTGAATTCTGGTTCTTCAGAGTCTTGACGTCTGAGTCGTTGCTGTCTTAGTGCCCAGATAACAATGGCATTGAGATTTACTTCATATGCTTGTTTCCCCACTTCGGCGTTCCTTTTAATTCCCATGTGCTCTTTGATAATTCAAAATATCATTCGCCTAATCGCAATTGTTTGGTTTTGCGTAAGTAACGGGTGTATCTCTTGTATCCTACTCTCATTTATTAGTGTTCAATACAACCTAAGGAGACTATATATGATTAACATTTATGTTGATGTAATCCACTTACCCAGTTCGTCCGAGGTTGGTGATATTCAATAATGTTTGCCGGCCCTCTTCAGGTATTTTAGCTTTGAGTTAGAAATACAAGAGAGCCCAGTCTGGACGGCAAAGACTTTCGAAGTAATTGGTCCATTTCTCTTGCAAAAATACGGACTCGAAACCTCCTTTCATTCCTTTTGTGCTGGTGATAATATCTAACATTTCATCAAGAGTGCTAATGGTGGTGGTGTCGCTATTCAGAATTTGATGCCCAAGTATTTCTTTTTGTAGAGATTTAACTCTATTTTGCACAGCTGTCCTTTTGATTGTCGGATGTGCCTCATTTTTACTCGGGCTTCCGAAGGAAAGCCCGAGTCTAAAAAATGCAAGCCGTTTTTTTTTTTGTTTGGTCGCCAAATGGGGGGTCCATGGTCCCAGGCGTTCCTTGCGGAGACTGTGGTAACTGGGGATGAACGTTGAGACAGCTAAATAATGATGCATGCATCTGTTATCGCTGGCTCTTGGACAAAATTGGAATTTACAGAATGCTCTGTTTTGTGAAGAAAGCTTTTGAAAGGATCGTTTTATGCTATTCGTTGTAGTCCCACACTAAAAGATGTTGAGCGCTTTCGGAACAGGTCGGTCCATGAAGTGTATAGCTGGAAGTTAGCCAAACTAGCAAAGTCAATACCAGATCTCACGAGATAAAACTATGAAAACACTGACAAAACTATGACTGCTGACTTGGCAACAAACTATGACCCTGAAATGAACACCTCAGATGTTGAGGAAATCGATAATTTTCACTAGAAGAACTTTGAAGGTCAGGCTAACAACAAGCAAGTCGCTATATTGGATCAAGAGGATTGTCAAGGAAGGAACTTGAATAGTAAATATCTAAGCTTAACTTTTGTGTTAAATATCCTGATTCTTTTGTTTGCTTTTATTTTGTACGATTTAATATTGCGCACATAATCACTATTATTATTTTACAAGCGATCACGAACAAAGCAACAGTTGCACAAATAAAACGACTAAAGTTTTGGAGGTATTCTTATGCGAGAAAAAATGAGCTAAGAAAGCTAAAGAAGCTAAGAAAGACAGTCCTCAAGTTAGCATTACTTACGTCAGGAAAACAAGATAAAGATTGTTTTTTACTCCATTAGCTTTAAAAATATGCTGTTGCTAAATGCCCGGCAGCCGGTCACGGTCTGCAAAAGACTAAATGCCTGGCAGTCCAAACGCTGGATCGCTGCCAGCATTTCAGGCGAGAGTGGCATGTCCACCGAACAATCCTTCAAGCTCGAGGTTGTAGGGGATGATTTCGACTTGTCACTCATGTCAACCGCAGTAAAGACCTAGCAAAATTGTACGAAGTATTCTCACCAGCACGAGAAATGCAAGAACTCTGAAGAGATAGGTTGAAATAAAGCAAATTTTTTCTAAATTCGTCGGCAAGTCTGTAAACAACAGCTTCGTTTTTATGCCACTATTTGATAGCGCGGCAAAGCGCCCTGCCAACAAAGATGGGGACCCCCACAGCCAGTCCAAATGGGGGAAACCACTGACCAGCGCTAGCATTGACTCGATTTTTAACTTCGCCTAAATTATATTCAGGCACATTAAAAAGGATTTATGTAACAGAACTTTAATAGGTGGTTTTGTATTTGATGACTCAATTTTCATATAATCAAATGACTAATGAATGCTTTGACCTGGTCTCAATAGTCACACAATACCAAAACATACCTAACAAATAATCCCTGTGGTCATGCCATTCTGTAAACATAAATGTTATGGAAATTTAAAAAATGGTTGCTGCTGTTGTTGCTGCCTGCTGATGTTGTTGTTGTTGTGGTGGTGGTTATGATGAAGTATTTGAAATGATGTAAAAAAACTCATATGGAGTGACTAATCTAGTTAAAATGCTTTAAGGTTTGTTGATTTTCTTTTTGACTTTGATTTAGTTGTATGACCAATAATGATGATAAAACACGTTGTACAAAGTATACTACTTACAAAAAGGAAAAGATTTCGAAAATCCTCTTAAACCATTAAAATTCAGGGACATTTTGGTATTCATAGTTCAAACCAGCTCTTAGTGCAGTGCAAATTCATAAACTCAATTTTCTCACCAAATCCTGCCATGTATCCAGATGCCCCCAACCCAGACATCCCGATTGTCTGACATCGACTGCCACACATCATTGGGCAGATTGAACCTTAAAGAAGTATTAATATTAGTTTTTGATTTGTTTTGTTTTTTGTTTGTTTGCAATACAACTAAAAAAATTCCATTATTATAGAGAATAAGTTTGCAAATTTAAATTAATTTTTTTGTTATTTACCTGTGACCTGTCTTCCCATGCAAAATGACAGCCGCATGTTCTCTATTGCCTGTCTAAATATATTTGAAATTGGGACAGCATGAACAAAAAATTTTCACAATTTTGAAACGCTTGACATTTTTGTGAAAACAAGGACTGAGAGGAAATTCTGCTAAATCTTACTGTTATCCGCTAAATATCCTTTTAAATTATTTTTCTGGCCACTCAAAGCAAAGCTAAATATAGCTACTATATTTGTACAAATGTTTGATTTACCTTTTGATGGACTAAAGCAACAAAGTTCTTTTTATCATCGTTTTTGGAAAGCTCTCCGGTATAAGGGAGCATTCATTTTTTAGAAGGGGGGTGGGCCGGAGGAATCCCTTTGGGTGTTGAATAAAAAAATTGTGACCCTCCCCCAAAAGTAGAGTAAAAAAGTCATGACTCCCTCTCCTCATAACAGTGTTTTTTACTCCATCATTTTTTTCAAGAAGGAAAATAATGATGATTCCCCCTTTTGCTACTTATTAATAATTGGTGACCCACCCCTAGATTCCCCTGACCCACCCCCTCTTCAAAAAGATGAATGCTCCCTAAACTTTCGTGTCAAGTGTAAAATAACTTAAAATCCTTCGAATTGTATTTTCCTGGCAATCTTTTACCTTTCCTTATGGTTTTCAACTGATATTTGGTGAATTTGGAAGCTTTTTCAATCCAATTTTGACTCCAAAACCCGCCATCTTGAATTTCAGGAGAGGAAGATGGTCTGTTGCTATGGAAACTACTGTTGTCTAAATCAGTCCCTGATTGGCTAAAATCGCTTCCTATTGTATTTCAACCAAACAAAATCAAGAATTTCAAATGTAATTTGCACTGAATTACACAATTTTGTACTGGTATTACAGATTTTTGCACTGGTGTTACGCTTAAACTGCACTGGCCTTGGCCAATCAGAATTGAGAAATTCCAAATCCTTTCTCAACTAAAGTTGATAAAAACTTTGTTAACAATTTTATCGATTGTCCGTTTTTGGACTTTATGACATTTTTAATTTCTTGATTTATCACTCAACTGAATATGATGAACGAGGCCTTGCTTCATATAAGTCGTTTGACGACTATCGTCTCTTTCTCTTTCGTCGCTTTGTATTGCCTCGATGATTTAATAAGTACTAGAGGTAATGAAAGCGTAACGAGTGGCCCCTGTGTTTGGATTAGAAAGCCTCAAACGAATACAAAACCCAGTGAAATAAAAGACCTATTGATAAAGAAGTGTAAGCCTGCCAAGAAAAAGGGAAACGAGGGCACTCATACGTTCAACACATTGATCTGGACGTTGGGCATCACACAGATAGAGATCCACATGATACAGACTATTCAAAAAACTTGGAAATTGCAGAAAAACTAAACATCAATGCTTTGGAAATTAAGATTAGAAGAGCTAACTAGAGAACAATGACAATTTAAAGAATGGCACCACCTAAAAACAGGGTTTATCACTGCATCAAAGTGTCATAGAGTTTACACACGCCAGACAATTCTTGAGAAAGACCCCACCCAAGATGCAAGCAAATTGGTACAGGAAATTTCCACTCCCAATTCGAAAATGACAAATCTAAAATTGACAGATGAGCCCTGCAATCCTAGAGAAAGGGGGCTGCTACACGAAAACAGTGCAAGGAAAGCCTATACAAGAATTGAGTGGCATAACCATCACGGACTTAAGCTGATCACTAAGGGGTTCATCATATCAGAGGAACTACCATATCTCTGTGCTAGTGTAGATGAAATACAAACATGTGACTGTGTAAATGCATGTCCAAATTGTGTAGCAGAATACAAGTGTCCTTGGAAACATCGAGATATTCACCCCAAAGAAGCATTTCTTACCAAAGAAATTGGATGGGTGTGTTGAAAAGGCTGCTTGTATACACTGAAAACTACCTCAAAATGCTTTTATCAAGTACAGTTACAGATGTTTGTAACACACCTTAGATCCTGCATGTTTGTTGTGTGGACAAAGAAAGGGATTTTCTCCACAAGAATAACTTATGATGAAGAATTCATGCAACATGTTTGCAACAAGCTGAAATTATTCTGGGTTGGTCATGTGGTTCCCCATCTTATTCATAAATGTCAGCCAGTGCAAGGTAATTAACATCAATCTTAAGTATGTGAATAAATTAAGTCTAATGTATTGTGTACCTTGTTGTACATGAGCTGAATGGCTTTTTGCTTTTTTTTTGGATTTTTTCCCCAAACTTGTTAATGACAACCGATTAAACACTGTGAATCCTTGAGCTGAGTGAGAAGCGCGCATATGGTAATCAGTTTTTCCAGATCTGTACTCACCTGATTACTTATAATGAAGAATTCATGCAACATGTTTGCAACAAGCTGAAATTATTCTGGGTTGGTCATATGGTTCCCCATCTTATTCATAAATGTCAGCCAGTGCAAGGTAATTAACATCAATCTTAAGTATGTGAATAAATTAAGTCTAATGTATTGTGTACCTTGTTGTACATGAGCTGAATGGCTGAATGATACTCAGCGGAAATGGTTTTTTCACACTTTATTCATTTAAAAGTATATAATTTTTATACCAGTTAGTGGAAAAATAAATTGAATTTAAAGATAAGAGTAACGCTCATTCATACCATTAGGTTGTAAAGTGCCCAAGGAATGAGTGAGACACATTTCTTTAGATTTACGGCTGTCATTGTCATACCCCCCCCATAAAAAGTCCGAAATCCGTAAAATTATTGTTGTGATTAGCCGAATTGAAATGTCATGAAACTGGTTTGCAGTTTTGAATGTCATAAATGAGATCGCGAACACGATTGCCTAAACGACCGCCTGTTTCTCCTATATAAACTTGGTTGCAACGATTACACTTAATGCAATAAATTACGTTAGAGGAAATGCAACCAAAAAGATCAGAGATTTTAAACGCTGACTTAGGCCCTGTAACCACAGTTTGAGTGGAAATGTGATGACAAGTATGGTAACGACCATGTGAACATCTAAAGGTGCCAGGCTGTTTATACGAAGTTTGCTGGCGTTTGACAAGAAAATTGCGAAGAGAACGGTCCCATTTAAACGAAAATAAAGGTTGCTGATTAAAAGTAGCTGTTTCCAGATCGTTTGTGAGCAATTATGTTCCTAATGACGAGGTTAATAATAGGATGAAAAGATAAAGTAAAAGGAATACGATTAATGGAATTTCCATCTTTAGTTGTTAAAGCAGATTGGCGAGTGATATCCGAAGCTTTAGTTAATGCTCGTTTGATGATGTTGGCAGGATAGTCACGATTGATAAAAAAAATTGCGCATGATTTTGCATTGTTGTTTAAAATCATCATCATCACTACAAAGACGACGTAAACGTTAATACTGCGAAAAAGGGATAGAGCTGTCGAGGATGTGATGATGTGTATAAAAAATAGCTGTGAGAATCCGTGGGCTTATAATGAACGCTAAGGCTAAGCATGTTGCGGTGTATACTATTTAAAATGTCTAAAAAAGCTATAGAGGTCTCATTAATGTCTCAAATGTGAATTTAAGAGCTGGTGGAAAGAATTGACGAAACTAATGGAGCTGTCAAGTTCGCTTCTAGTTCAAGACGTGGCGCTAAAAGGGCGATTAATATCTGTTGGGACCTTTAATTTTAAAAAGAGGGCAGAATGGATGACGAAAAGCAGAATGTCCTTGGGGAAATGATTCTTGGTGAGAAGACACTGACAGAAGTAAGGAAAGAACTGTCAGCCAGGAAAGAGAAACGAAAAGCGGAATTGAGTGTTGATGATTTATGAAAGCCAAATAGCTCAGTAAGTATTATATTAGTATATGACCAATGTATGGGCTACACACTTCAAATAAAGTCAAGTATGCCCTTACAGTACGCTTATGTTACAGAAACGGACGGAGCGTGACACAGATATCAATTGCCACACCTGTATGAAGATTAAAATCTATATAAACTCATAAAGTACATCACATGTTGCTTAAACATTACTATAACGACAGTATCAAGTGAGAAAGTGTCAGTTGTATGGTTTTAATAAATTATGGTGGACTTAAAGATGATTTTCTTTCATACCGCCTCGTTTCCATGTTAAACCCCCCTTAAAAGGCCTTAAAATGGATTTTTGGTCTACATCTGTGACAAATTTGGTGTTTTTTTTCACAAAACGAACGATTTTGTTTAAAAAGTGGACTTATCCGCATAACTATAATAGTTATCTAAATTGTAAATAATTGAGAACAGCACACAAATCGAGAACAGCTTTCTGTGTTAGATACTGTTATCACTACACTTGGGATGCTGAGAGAAAACATGAATCTGCATGTTCAGTTCAGAGCATTTAACGTGTGCAAGAGTTCTTGCTGATGCCAAGGCCTCTATAATCAAGTAGTGGCCTTGCTAAAACAATGGCTTGATAACAGGCCTGCAAAAAAATAAAAAGGAAAAAAGGTCCATTATAATGGCAAACATAATGTATTTAGATTTGTATGCCTAAACTCCATGATAATTATTAAAACTATGTAAAAATTTAAAGTACCTCACCAAATGCTTGGGGAAGAAACAATGTCCCCATCGCACATCGAATTGATGGTAGATAAGTTTGTAACATGTCAATTATTGAGGAGCGAGACCATTAAGGATCATGTGATTAGTAGTATCTTAAACTCAATACGTTTGTAGATGGGTAGCCAGTGCAGCTGCTTGAGAGTTGAAGTGATATGCTGGAATTTCATCTCTCTTGTAACTAATCTAGCAGCGGAATTCTGAACATTTTGGAGACGATCGATAAGGAACTTTGAGAGTCCATATAGCAGGGAGTTGCAATTGCCCAATCTTGAGGTAAAATACCGGTACCGGGGTACCGTGCTCGTTTTGAGGATAATTCGCATAATACTTCGCACTTATTTCTAAAGAAAACATTTACGATTGAGAGCAATTTCACCAGCAAAAAGAATGAATTTTTAATTTTAAAACATTTTTCATATTCAGTGATGTGTTATTTAAGGAAATAAACGTATCGAAAAAGCGAAAAAAGGGCCGGGTTTCCACAAAGTATTGTATCCTGATGTTTACTAAAAATGAAAAATAAGTCTGGTTTCATCGCTTATGTATAAGAGCATGCGCTTGTGTGTAGAAAGGATGGGCAGAAACAATGCTCATGAACGTCCTTAAGTTTGCTGAAGTAAAGATCTTTACCATAATCTAAGAGGTTCTTCAATATTTAAAGCTATTTTCTTGAAAAAAATGTATTCAAATAGCAGCTTTGTAAGACATTTGGATGTTTTCAAGTTGCATAGCAACTGTTACCATGGTAACGTGACAGCTGATTCTAGAGTGTGCAAGTTGGTCTTCTGCATGTTGTCAATTGCTGCTGCATATTTGATGAGATAAAGGCCAGTAGTAGATGAAATATGAATTTTCACAATTTTAGCATAAATTGGTTTACCCTACCCCCCTTAAGCTATAGGTTTCTTGTTCATCAAAATCATGTTTTAAAGGTTATAATGAAATGAATCCTATTCTAGAGAGTGTATTCCATGTGTGAGAAATATTGTGTTATATATCTAAATAACTGTTAATTAAAAAAAAAACTTTGGCTATGATTTGGCCAGAAAAATTGAAAATCAGGGTATCTTTGAAGATTTCCATGGCAACCGTTGCCAAGGAAACGTAGAAATGCACAAAATCTATATAAAATTGTTTTGGATGATTTGTAGTTTTTATACAGAAATTGAATCAAATTGGTTGAGAATTAACGGAGTTAGGAATTATTTTACGTGGTGTGGAATTCACAAGGAGCAAAAACTGTCTTACCCACACCCCCACGAAAATGGTCAAATATCTTTCTTAAGCACGGGTTACAAATGGAAACAAGCAGATTCATAAACTACAGAGAATAAGCTTTAATTTGATATCTGTTTCACTATGTCCCATGAGGGGGGGGGCTACAACACCCATTTTCTAGCCACTTTTTACCATACACGACCAACCAATCACTAGGAAATATTTTTGTGATCAGCTCGCCCTTGTCATTAAGCGTTGTGG
>JANTNT010160526.1:0-10256 GCA_024752375.1 Entacmaea quadricolor
CACAAAAACACAAATCCAACCAAAAAAAAAAAACAAACACGTGGACCCCCTTTCGCATTGGTGGGGGGGGGGGGGGGGGGGGGGGGGGGGTTTGGGGTTTTACATCCTGGGGTGGATTTGTGGGGTTGGGTTTTGCATCCTGGGGTGGATTTGGGGGGTTGTGGGTTTACATCCTGGGGTGGATTGGGGGGATTGGGGGTTTACACCCCCTTGATGACGGTAAATGTGCATCAGGACCTTTTATGTGCCTCTAGAAATTCAACTTCAGTCAATTTTACAATTGCACCCTCCCACTGAAAAAATCCTGGATCTTCCCCTGAAATCCCAATCTGGAGAACAAAACAATGAAAAATATTTACGTGGGAAAAGGTTTCAATTCTTAAGAGAAGAAAACCCTTGTTCTGCCTCCAGATTGGAGTTGGTACAAAGGGTCTACAATCTATCACCAATCCAGCATTCTGATTGGTTACTCTACTAGAGGACTGATTTTTATAGCTTACTGACTAATTAGCAGGTATATACTAAAACAGACCTTGGGCTCTTGGACTATGATTCAAGTAGCCTATTGGGTCTACAGCCTCATGGGCTATTGACTCATAGTCCATTCATTCTTGAGGTCTAATTGTTAATTAGTCAGAGATTCTGATAGGATATGTTACTAAGGGTCTATTTTACAATTAGATGGCAAACTCTAGATTTCTATCAGCATCGAGTTGACAAGTGCAAAGCGCGAGTCAATTTTAAAAATGGATACAAATAAAGAGCAAATTGTCCAATTGTTTTACTATAATAACAAATTGCAGATTAAGATGTCAAATTATTTTATGAAAAACTGAATGCCTTTCTCTACTAGGTGACCATTGGCCAATTGTCACTAGTTACATAGCCATGCAGAATCCCCTGATTGGCAATAGTCCCTAGTTTATTTAGTGCCTAGTAGGGGACCTCGTGTCCTATTGCAGGGGCAGATCCAGGGGGTGACTAGTCCCCCCCTTTTTTGTAGAAAACCCCATAAAAACCATTCAAAAATTAATTTGTCACCACATTTTTTGTTGTCTTGAATGAAAGTCACCCCCCTTAAAGAAAAATTGTTGTACTGTACCTGTCCTTAGGGCAAATCATTAAATAAATAATAATTGCTGTCAACCTAATAGTAGCAAAAAAATTCAGTTTTTCTTAAAAGTTTTTTTTTACTTTCAATTTGTTTGTCCAACAGCTTGTTCTCTCAGTTTTTGTCTTTTATCCTTGTCAACCCTTGTCATATGCAGATAGAAATCTCAAGCTTGCAGATTTCCATAAGTTTTTAGAGGAGATTGACTAACTACCCTTCCCACACTTTCCCAATATTGCCTCTAGGGTCTGTTCATGCTTTTGGTCTATTTTCCTAGCCCAAGGTGCAACTCCCCTTCAAAACTTAATGGTTCTACTCCTGTCGACTTGGCTAATATACTTATCTTTTTATTTTATTTTTATGTACATGTGTACATAATTATAATCCTTGAGCCATTGTTTGCCTTTTAAAACTGACCACATTTTATAAAAATGAATAGAAATTTGAATAAGTTTATAACTGAATTTAGAAACATTTTTTATTTTGTCAATACATAGGTCTGTAGTTTTAAAGACGATTCATTGACAGAATTTAAAAATTATCTACATTTACTTATAAACTTAAAATTTCCGTTATCCTATTTATGGTAAATTCTGATGCATTTTTAAGCATTATTAACTGGATTTGCGAACTCATGAAACAAATTTTAATCATAATAGCATACATTTCTTCTACTGGTTACCGCCAAAGGTGCAAAGAATTATGGTCTATGGTAAAGTAGAGAATAACATTTTTTCACTAAACGGAGAAAAAATGACGCGAGCGTACAGACCATTAGAAAAAAGGTTCACGGTAAATCAGCCAATCAGAGCGCATTTACACTGTACGACTTTTCCCTACTGTCACATGCAATCTGCTGACGCCAGTTTCGATTTTCTTAAGGTTATTTATTACCACTATCGTTGAAGTGCGACCCTCCGAAGCTTGAAGTCTCGTTTGCAAACTAGCGTTTCGACAGCCGTCGAAAATTATTAACCATTACCAGAAATATCGGACTTTTCGAGCCCGCGATATCTTGTCAGCGGTAAACAAACAGCCTAGGAAAAACAAAATGGCGGCTCGACAGGGGAGAGAAATTAGTATTTTCGCGGAAAACAGAACTGCAAACCTGGCCTTTTATTTTGCTTGAAAAGAGCCTGGAAACGACCGAAAACAAATATGGAGGACGAACTGAAGCAAGAAAATATGATTTTCTATTCTTCACTTTCGGTGGGCATTTCTTCCTTCTTGTGGATTTAAGCAAACTTCAAGTGCTCGTCGAACCACTATTAAAGCAAGAAATGGCACTTTTTGGGGAATCTAAACATTTTAAACCTCGCTTTTGTGATTTGGATGAAGAGCTCCGTTGTACATCGACTTCATTTTATAATCGACGAAGTTTTACCACAACATCCCTCATATTATAAAGAATATATGGCGGTTTGTAGGTATGTTAAGCTCTATATTTTGTAGATGTTCTTTTTAACTTCCGAACCTAGCAACAATACTAGAGAATATTATTCGAGAACGAGAAAATACAAACGTTATCGTTCATTCTAATCCAGAATTGTTTTCCTAGTCCTATACATTCTCTTGTAATTTTTTGAAGCCATTACCATGCAAATTGCGCATGCGCGACGCCATTTTGTCCGATATTTCTGGCAATATCTTTTTTTACGAAAATGGGTAACTACTTCATGTATTCCTCGTTCTATTGTCCTGACTTTGTTTCTTTTCAAAAGAAACAAAGTCAGGACAATAGAACGAGGCATACATGAAGTAGTTACCCGAAAATGACACAACGTCCAATTTTTGAAAAACACCGATACATCCAATCAGAATGGCGTATAGTATTTTTCACATGTGGAAATATAACCAATCAGCACAAGAAGCCAGTGACTCGACCAATCAGATTCGTAGAAGAATATAAACAACACTCGAATGGCTTTTCTTTCAGTGAAAACTATTCGCTGTTACGATAATTTCATAACATAAGTCTCATTTGTAGAAAAACATAGCTATATTTTAATAATTGATAAGGGCGATTCGTAGAAGAATGTAAACAACACTCGAATGGCTTTTCTTTCAGTGAAAACTATTCGCTATTACGATAATTTCATAACATAAGTCTCATTTGTAGAAAAACATAGCTATATTTTAATAATTGATAAGGGCGATACGTCATATCAGGATGGAGTAAAGCAGTTTTTGAATATTTAACCAATAGCTCAAGAAGTCGGCATTTAAGGAGGCTCTAAAGGGTTTTCTAAGAACGTGCGCGCGCTCTAAGGATGACGTATCATCTTTTGTCTTTTTCAAAATTTTGTTCCCCAAAACTTTCGTTTTTAATCTCGAATAATTCAAAAACGGTTCGGTAAAAGTTTTTTTAATTTTTGCATGTGGTTTTCATTTCAGTGTTAGAAAATTCAAACAAAAAATTAAAAAATTCTGTAAAGAGGAAGCTCTTAAAAGTAATATGCTTGATTTTTATGGAATTTTTATTACAGAATTTTCTCTTTTTTGCCAAAACGAAAGATTAGGTTACAGAGATAAAACCTGTTGATTTTCAGCAAATTTTACCGAGCATTTATCAAGTTACGATTTTTCAAATGTAAAATTTAGGTCGTCTTATCAGTGTTCTATTGTTGTCATAGCAACATACGTCATATTTCCATATTTATTCGAATCCCTTATTTTATGTACTTTGATTTGACAAGTTGACTTCCAGTTATATGCTAAGTCAAAAAAAGATTTTTAGGTCACTGTGATGGATGTACGGCAAAGTTAACCCTTTCAAGCCTCCTTAAGCCAACAATTTGTGCGTGGAAAAATGTCAACAACACTCGAATGGCTTTTCTTCAGCGAAAGTTTTTCCCTTATAGAAATAGTTTACAGGGCAAACTTTACACCGTACCAACAGGGAGGCACAGGGGTTACACGTGACGCTCGAAGCTTGATGTCTCGTATGCAAACTAGCATTTCGACGGCCATCAATCAAACAACCGGACGTCAATGAAACAACTACGTAGTTGGGCGAGATCTGTGATGGAAAATCTTTGACAAACAATGCTTGGCAACACTACGTTGAGGATTTTTCATTCAGAATTCTTTTTCTTTTTCTTTCATTAACAATTGCACCGAAAACTAACAAAAAAGTAAGCAAAACAGAATATTTCTGTCGACATCAGTCATTCTTCGTATTTCGGATCTCCTGCAACCTGAGTTTAAACAGGTGTAGAAATTATCTTAAATTGACTTCAAAAAACCTAAAATCAATTCCCTTGATATTGCAAAAAACAGTCGGGAGTTTCACCGCTAAATGGAACAGTACAGTAAAAGAATAGTAATGATGTTTGTATAATTCTTGTACATATATCTTCTTGTGTGCAAGTTGTTCAGAAAAGTAATATAAACGTCAAATCATTGGTAACAGGAATTGCAGGGTGCCGAGTAAGATTGAAAGAATTTCAATCGGCTGTTTTCAAAGTTTTATAAAAGCTGCGTTCATGGTCTGTAGAAGAGTCAAGGTAGGTAAGCCGGTCTACTCTTTGTTATTAATTCTTGTTTGCTTTTTGTTTTATCGTTTGTTTGTTTGTTTGTTTGTTTGTTTGTTTTTTTGTTTTTGTTTTTTTGTTTTTTTTTTTTGGTATCTGTTTGACGTCAGTCGAATTTAATTAAATTTGTTTTTTTTATTATTATTATTATTTTTGAAATGCGATATTGCTTTTCTTTTTTGTATATAACAGTTGCGGAGGTTGCGGAGTACAAACTGCTCTGATAAAAGATTAAATTATTTAAAACTGGCCAAGAAGTCGCAAGTATTGTAGAAGAATGACCTGAAGAAAATGACAAAACTACTGTAAGGAAAATTTTTGTGAGAAACAAAAAATCTGTTTATATTTTTATATCCGTATATTTGTTTACCAGACAAAAAAAGTCTTCTCAAAGTCCATTCGCAATTTTTACAAACCACTCGATCCGCAATACAGCATTCGATCGAGGCAAACCTTTTAAAAAAATATTTAGTTGTATTCTGTATTCATATAGCGGATTTCGCATGAGCGTAAAACGATACGGCCGCGATTTGGTATTTTACCATAATTATCTACACGTTGTGACTAGCTGGAGGAATCGGTAGAAAACAATAAGGTAAAGCCATTTCGAAAAAAACTCATTTTCTTATGTGTCTTTTTTCTTCAGGAAAAATTAAAGCGAAGTGTTGAACATGCAGAAGGTGTTGGCTGAATTCATTTTGTTGACGTTGGTGTTTTTAGCAGCTCATGGCATCTGTTATTGCAGTAAGAGAAAAACTGGAAGTACTCTTGACAAACAAACTGATTACATGAAAAGATTAACAGAATAACTAGAAGGAAAAAAAATTTTTTTTTACATTTTTACATTATTGTTTGTAATTTACCACCTGTCCTTTTCACAAAGTGGGCTGAATCTTGTTCTTGTCTAGCACCCAAAAGAAAAAAAAAAAAAAAAAAAAAAAGAAAGAAAGAAAGAAAAACGAAAAGAAAAGAAAAAAGAAAACCGCAAGCAAATAAATAAAATTGTGGTTGGGCGCTTACTCATAACGGCTATATAAAGATGACAACACCAAATAAGATGTGCAGAGTCTCGTGCACTTTTTACTTTTTATGTTTCCAAAATGTAAATAGTAATTAGAAAAAATATTTCTTGAACTTCACAGTTGATTGTCCATCAGATTGTTCTTGTTTGGTTCGCTACACCAGCTGTCGCCAAGTAATCAATATTCCTAGAAATATTTCAAGCAGTACAAGAAATTTGTAAGAATACTGAAAATAAACTGAAACTTAATGGTCTCTTTTTCCCTTACTTTTAAAGGCTCCACTAGCGAAAGAGCCTGACAAATTTAGTAGAAACACTGAATTGATGGCATTTGAATCCGTATATGAAATCGCACCGTCTCGAGTACAATTAGTAACGAATAGGAACGAGTGATGTTTTGAAAGTACTCGTAATTGCACAATCCTTTAGATCACGAGTGCAATCTTAGAACTTACGAAACGACACGAGTACCTATTAGCATAGGATTATATACAGTACACTCGACAAAGTTCTCTAAAAAGATAAAAACTTAGAAGACGTAAGTTTATTGAGTAATTTGTAAGTCAATCTGAGAAACTGAGTGAATTGAAATAGTAGGAACTCCTACGGAGTACAGTTAACGATTAATTGTATTGCTCTCGTCCAATCAGAATCGATAATTTTGTTGAGGGTACTGTAAGTATACTAATATAATTTTGTTTTGTTCCAGGAGAATTGAGCATAGCAACATACAAACACTACAGTCTGGAGCATTTAATGGATTACCAAAGCTGCAATCTTTGTAAGTCCATTTTGTCTTTCATGCGGGGGAATTGCTAGTTTGATTATCTCGATTCTTTCTGATTCTCTCGTAAACTATCCCAGATATGAAGATGGAGCAGTTTGTATGACTGGGAAACGTACGGTACCGTGACTCTTAAATGGCTTCTGTATTCAAGCATAGGGATTGGTTGGTGTCTGTTTTCTCGCTTTCTGATTGGTTCAGAGCGGAAGCCATTAAACGGTGCGGTACGTTTCCCAGACCGCCTCTTTTGTGCATAGGCATCCCACAGTGAGCCCACTTAAATTAAATTCAAAATAAATCGTCTTTTATTTAATTTTTGTAGTTTGACGCTGAAATAGCTTGCTAATTATCGTAAGTTGAAAAAATACGGGGGAAAAAACTGTAAAACGGTTATTTTGTAGCTCTGCTATTTTCCTATATGTATAATTTCCCTGCATGGTGAAGGCTATTTCGCGAGACTCGAAACACATCATAAAAACGACAATACAATCGATAACAATGGAAATATTTGAATTACAGTACACCGTTCTACATGAAGGGATGACTGGCTGAAGTCGTTTTGAGTTTTCGCGAAATAAACTTTTCCAGTTTCCCTATGGTCTTGCTCGCTCACAGAAAATCTACACAAATGTTGTCACAGGGATCGAGGCCACCTTACATACTGAACAGTAATAAAGTAAAATAAATTCTAAATAAACAATCTTTTATTTAATTTTCTAGTTTGACATTGAAATGTTTGCTAATATTTATCGGTTGGGAAAATACCGGAAAAAATAGCTGTAAAACGGTTATTTGTCGCTTTGCTATTTTCCTATATTATTTCCCTATGGCGTCTGCTCGCTCACTTTATATACTCGCTAACGATCATTAACAAAAAGTTGAATTAATTTAATTTAATTTCTTTTATCTAAAGTGGGCTCCCTGTGGTCATCTGAGCCACTCAAAAGTCTAACCGTTTGTAGCTGTAATTACAAAGGCAGCATTATTTTAAGACCCAGACGGGATGATTAAACCCACGATTTCCCGTACAAAAGACCGATGCCCAAACAGCTGAGCTAATCAGGTAGGTGTCGGCCACAACTTTGAAGGCGATCCGGGTGGGTATGGAAAATCTCCTCGTCTTGGGAATCTTGTGAAATATAAGGCTTTAAACGATTGAAGACGTGGTCCGGCTTAAAAAAAGCTGGCCCTCAGAGGACTGGGGAGGGGGACTTGAGGGGGAAGGGAGGCCAATCCCTATCCCATCCTCCCTCCCGGTCCAACAGCCTATTCCAATTGGGGACATAACATACTAATTATCTTCTCATGAATGTAAGCTGCGCGGCTGCCAATGGCGCTTTGTAATGCGGCCCGTAAAGTCCTCCACTGAGGACACTGAACTGTGAAGCGCATTGAGACATTGTGAAATGTGCTATATAAGCACCCACTATTAGTCCCCAATTCCCTTCTCCTCCTCAAGCATGTTAAGGCCTGGGTCAGAAAGGCAATGTTGGAAAACACGTTTCTTTTTATAACTCGCTAGGATTCTCTTCTTTTGTACACATGTTATAGCGCAAGTTTCAATTCAATGTTTCTGACAATTTACTGTTTAGGATATTGACATCAAGTGGTCACGTGACCCATAAGCTACAAATTTAGTATTTTTGAAATGCGGTAGCGAGTTTAATTCAAACTGAAAAAGTTTTCGTGCAAAAGAGTTGAGGTTTACCATTTTAACGTATCGCTGTCGAACCTTGTCTACAGAATTTAGTTATGGAGAAATTGAGAAAACGTATTTTGGAGCAATGGTCACGTAACCTCTTTTCTAAAATATCTCCTTAATGATACAAGGCAAAGTTCTACACCGTAGTTTTTAGATGGACAGTAAGAAAAAATACACGAGCCTGTTGGTTTTAGTATCTGCCTCATATTGGCGACCGCATTTTAAATAAAAGTTTAAAACTTGCTTGCCACGTGGTAGATCACGTGATCAGCTTTGGGACATGTTTTTGAGTTAAGGAAGTACAGAATGTCGAATTCTAATAATGTGTCAAGTTTGGTTAAGTTTAGTTCAGATGTCGAGAATTTATGAATTTATAAACTTTCCGTCATATTCAGGCATATCACCACGTCTTAACATACTTGAGTCCTCTCCCCCTCCACCTCCCCCTCCCCAGTCCCCCGAAGGGCCAGCTACGCAGTCTAGTTAAAACTTGACTAACCGCGGCGGTGTGACTGCTGTTCTACAGAACTAAATTCTCTGTTTTAAAACTTAAAGTGAATATCTCATTTCAGGTCTATAAAATATACTCGTATTGGTTCAATCCAGCCTGGTGCATTCAATGGTCTCATGTACTTGCAATATTTGTAAGTTCAACATCTAGCGCGCCTACGAACACGAGAGATTAACGTTTGTGCATATATTATCTATCACGCTTAGCGCCTCGTTCTCAGAGCTTACGTACCGTTTTGGCTTCCAGCAAGAAACAAAAGACTGGGCGAATCTATAAGAACCGCAACTTACTGGTTCAGCTTCCAGTTTAATTATTTCCGTTGGTTCTCACTGTTCTAACAGCCAATCGGAAAACAGAGGAAGTTGATTCGTCCAGAGTCTTTCATTTCTCGGCGGAGACCAAAAAGGGTGCAGGCTTAATAAAAAAAAGAATATTTTTGAATGGGCCATTGCTTTTAATTTCTTGTTCAGGACATCAGGAAATCTTTGGGTAACCAGATATATCCGGCGCGCGCACAAACTGACCAATCACAGCACGTTTTGATGTTCAGCGAGACGGCCCTCATCCCAGTCCTTTTTCAGACGAACACACGCGGTCCAACAAAATTTTAGTTTTGACATTTGATTTACTCTTCGAATTTCGCTATGGGAATCGACAATAGACTAATATCATTCAAGCCAGGACTTTCTTTCACTGCTTGGAAATTTGCGTCGTGAAGTCCGCTTCACTTTTGACCACACTACTTTGCCCGCATCCTTTAACGAACAGCTGGAAGGATTGAAATTATATGAAAATCTTGGGGATATAAGGTAAAACGATAATGGCATCTCCTGAGGTCAGGAAGAAAATGGAAATTCCTGATAATATGACTTGTAATGTGAAAATCTTAGTGGGTTCTTTCTAAAATTAGCCATGGTCCGGGGGGTAAAGAATCAAGTGAAAATCTTATGAGGTTCTCTACTTAAATTAACCATGTATGGTCCGGGGGGTAAAGAATCATTTGAATCAAGTAAAGAATCAAGTCAAATCTTGGTGGTTCGAAAGAAAAATCATCGATATCCTCATCCTGGGGGTGGAGGGGGTGTGGGTACAAAAATTTACCCGTTTGTCTTTGTGAACGCTCGACAAAGCCAATTACATGCAATTAACAAAAAAATTATTATATGTATATATATTTTTTTAATGTCAGATCCATTTGGTATTCTAATGTTCAAACATTTCAAGCTCAACCATTCATTAGCCTGAGATATTTACTGACTTTGTAAGTACATTTTAAAGCAGATTTGGTATGACTGTGAAAACTTACAGGACGGACGTGCCGTGTCATGATCGTGTCGTGACCGTTTCGTGACCGTGACGTTACCGTTTCGTGTTAGCATTGTTATTGGATGAACATTGATCTCGCGCTTTGTGATTGGTTTATTGGATGTTGTCACTGCCGTGCCGTGATTTTTCACATTCTTGTGTAGCAAAACTGAAACTTACAAGCTATTAAGCAATTATTGGATGAGGTTGAGCATGATATCGCAAATTATCAAGACCGAGGTCTTTGTTATCTGTCGAAGCCGTAGGCTGAGGCAGATAATACAGACCT
>JANTNT010160637.1:0-10255 GCA_024752375.1 Entacmaea quadricolor
AGTGTTCGATGACGTGACACGTTGACTTGAAATGTTTTGCCTTGTACGATTGGAGGAATCCGTGCCGTGACCGTGTCACGTGCCGTGTTTTTTCACAGTCATACAAAATCTGCTCTAAGCTAACGCAGTATTTACATTCTTTTCCCATTTCAGATTTTTTGGGGATTTAATGCTTTGTTTGAGTTCTTTTTGTATCAGAGTTTTTCATGCGTAAATCACAAACAAAAGAAAGATCACTCAGGGGAATGGTCAGGTGATCTGAAATGGGTCAAAGAATGTAAGCATTGTATTAGTTTATTAGGTCTATCAGACGTATTTTAGAGTAATGTGATCAAAGTATTGACTATCAGTTCAAACACAAATAAGGCTCCAAATAAGTGGTGAGCGAGATGCAAAACCTGTTTCTAAAACCTACATTACTATTGCCATTTTTTACTACGGAACCCACCAAACCGTGGTTTTGTCAGAACATAGCAGTGCCTGTCAAAATGAAAAAGAAAAACAGACCAAAATGTTCATTGAAGAAATTCAGATGAAAACCTTTAGTACAAATTCAGTTCACATTCCTTTGTGTTTGTGGGTGGTTGTCATATGAATTTGTCTGACAAAACTATGGTTTGGTGGGTTCTGTAGTACAGCATGAAGCATGCTACCGTAATTTTTTGACACTTAACAAAGTTTTTTATTACTTTAAGTCGTCGCCTAACAATTTGTTGTGATGGCTCACCTTCAGATGTCAAATTTGTCAAGAAAATCTTGTCTATGTCCTGCCTCGTACCTGCTTTGATGAATTATTGTCTTTGTAAAAGAGTTAAAAACTTTGGCCTACTGGCAACAGTAGCAACAGTAGCATGCTTCATGCTGTAAATAAAATCAGTGTCAAAGTTTACCCTTCATAGACTAAAAGAAATCTGATTGATGAACAACCTGCACCAAATTTTATCTCCTAATAAACTAGGTTTGCTAAAATTAACAAATTCACAAAAACCTTTCTTATTATCAAAAGTAAATGTATGGGGAAAAATAACTACTTTAATGATTAAGAATGAATAAAGAGAAAAGTATACTATAAAAAGTTCTTTTTCTCTTAATTCATTCTTTCTCTACATATACACCAAAAGCATTTACTTATCTATCATTTCTACTTTAATAATTATGGATTTATCAAAATGGTTCTTTTACACAGACTGTTTACTGACAGTTAACAAACTGGAACAAATGGAACATGTTTAGGCTGCAATAGTATAAGCAGTTTTCCAAATACTAATGTTAATGACTTGATTTTTCAGCTTCTAACTTTAGAACCTCAAGCTGACCAGGAAGTAAGTATCTATCTTGCCACATTACTGATGTTTTCACATGCCTAATGGCTTTGTATCATCAGTATCTTTGTTACACCATCATCAACAATACTACTTCTACATCCATTTCCAGTTGAGCACACCACGTGCCATTTTTGACAGGGCCGAACTACTTTCAAACTCATCAGTTCACACACTCCAAACAGTTTCTTCAGCAAGTAAATTTGTTCGAGACTTCTCATCAACTTGAATTTGAAAACAAGTGAAAGATTGTTTTGCAGATCATGTATGAGTCGAAGCAGATGTGACACCTAGAGAACTTGGAAGAACTTAAGAGACTGGAAAAGTCCTTTATTCGGATTCAAGAAGAGTAATAATTGATGAAATCACTCAAAGTGATGGGAAAACATCCTTTCACTTGCTTCCAAAGTCACAGAATTTGACACGCCATTTCAAATAAGTTCATGTGCTGAAAGAATGTATTTGTCAGCTGCCAAACTATACTGTTCCAGCATGGGAACTTACGAGTTTGAAAGTTTTTTGATACAGTCAAAAAAAGTGCACGGCCTGCTCTACTGGAAATGGCATCATCATGGACAGCTTTGCCATCAACAGTAATTACTGTCACTTCTATCATATAAAACAAAACCAAAGAAAAATGTTTAAAATGATCTTTTATTTTCTTTGTGCAGGCTGATAGTTGAGGCATTCCAAGATGAGGAAATACCAGTCATTTATTGATAACTTGTATTATTTTGTATAAAAATATCGACCATCTGTGTGTAATTTCATAAGCTTTACTTGGTAATAAAAGCATAGTATCTGACAGATTATTAATATCATCTACTCTCAATTGTTGAATATCCTATTACTTCAAAAAATGTGGTATATACTTCATGGTAGGGTACATGTAACCATATGGAGTATATACCAACCAAAAACCCACGTTTCAATAGACTGCAGGTTGAGGTAGGTATATACTTCATGGGTTATAAGTAGTGTTGCCATTAAGTATATACCCAAAAAGTAGCTCACCCAATAAGAGTGGGATGCAGGAAAGGATTCCAGGCCTCCCTTCTTGTCCTTATAACAAAAATATTGTAAGTAGGTTTTGGACCCCCTCCCCGCTTTAAAAATCCTGTTAAGCCCTAGCATATAGCAATGCAAACTTCTAAATGGGATATAACAAGTCTGAATAACAGTCTTGTACCTTTTCACTGATTATTCCGTAGTGTATATCTAGATTACATACCATAACTTATTTCATCTCCTACAACTGAGTTATGTCATACATTTTGAATGAAATATTCCAGTCTAGACTCAAATTCAGAAAATAAACAAAATCTTGAATTTCTCAGATTGCCACAAAATATTTTGTCTAGAAAAATCTTCAGATTTTCATTTATTCAAGATAGTAGAGATGGCAGAATAAGTAGGCTTACATTGCACATATTTTATCACAAACCAAAAACCTGTTACTTCATAACAACCCATTTTCATTACAAGCAACTACCTTTACTTTTTTAAGTGTTTAGTTTCACTTGTGTAATTTAGCAACCTCTTTCAAAAAATTTAGGTCATTCTCTGGCAAGTTGAGTTGACTGCTGAGCCCCAGCCAGGTCATGCTGTGGGTTCCACTTTCATCCTAAAAGCAAAAACAAAGTTTCAAAAGATAGCGACTATACACCGAATAATGGCCGTAGTATAACAGAACGAAAATCATCTCTTGACTGGTAAATGACGTTAGTGCAAAACACCTTACCCTAAATTCCAGGTTGCCCAAAAATTCTCCCGTTTCATCGTGATAATTCGTTACCATGGCTTCAATCCACGCATTGTCAGTATTTCTCTCATCATCAACATACCCACGAAAAACCTGGAAAAAATCTCTCCTTGAGTTCATATATCATCAAGTATACTCAGTTCTTGAGGATAGGGCAGTTTTCGTTTGAGTTGGAATGTACGGTACTGTGACTTTTAAATGGCTTCCGCCCTTAACCAATCACAAAGCGGGAAAATAGACACCACCCAATCACAATGCTTTAATACGGAAGCCATTTGAGGGTCACGGCCGTACGTTTCCCACTCATACGAAAAATGCTCTACTCTTTCAGCTTCTTATGCTCATATTTACATGGCACAGCTTTCTCGAGAAGAACACTTTCGGTTAGGATTACATTCGGAGAGTTTTGGCGGGGAAAACTAAGTCTGTAAGAGTTTTACTTACTTTTAATCCCGTTTCAAGAAAAAGCCTCTCGGGCTGCAGCTTCATTTTACGTTTTGTTTTCTCTGAATTTGACAAAAACGCCTTGCAGAAATTTTCCTTGAAAGCATCTGAGAAAACTTTGTCTATTGTACTTTTACTCTGGGGAAAAAACACCATACGATAAAAACACGAGACAAAAAACCAATATTTTCAAGGGTTTGACTTGACATTTTGATACATTTACTGTATTTTAATAGTCCGCAGCCTCATCTTCGTGGTCACTGCCACAGCCGCCATACTAGTTAATTACTTTTACTTGTTCATCCATTCAACATGGCGGTTGTATCCTTTGTTATTCATCTCAAGAGATGTTTCATTATGCGTTTACACCCCAGGCACGGATCTAAGGGTGGTGAATGGGGTGCTTACTCAGCCCCCCCCCTTTTCGGCCACTTTTTACCATTTCCCGCCTTTTTTTCTTGTGGTATTGGCGCGCGCGTTCTCTGCAATATTAGTCATCCCCACTTTTAAGAGTCCTGGATCTGCCCCCGCACCCCAAGAATAAAGAAAAGACACTGAGGATGGGGTTGAAACCAAGTCAAAAGAACGGAAGAATTAACTTACCTCCGGTAACTTCCACTGATAGTTATCACGTGACGTGACTGCAACGAACTCAAGCAAGCGTTCTTTGTCGTGTACCTCGACACCGCCATCAGTTCTGCGCCATCTACACAAGTAAACAAAATGTACTGTTTTAATTCCTTTAAGTCAGTGTCGAACTTGAAATAGAAATTCTGATTATTAGAAATTTTCGCGACACAAAATTATAACGTATTTTACGCTTTAAGAAAATCGCGAAAACTTAATGTCGTGGGGGGGGGGGGGGATATATACTTTTTATAGTACTGAAAAAATAAATAATATATTTTCCGAGATGTACTCCATTTCCCGCGAACAATAGTCCAAGTTAATGCTTTGTGTGAAAAATACAGCGAACATATGAAAACTTCTCACGAAGCCTCGATAAAGGTTTCTTCGACAAGGCACCTTGTTATGATGTGAAGATCCACGTGATTTGGTCCCCAGTGCTCTAGTAAACCACGGCCAGCTAGTCCAGTCCTACCAACGGGATTCCTGTGTCAAGCAGGCAAAATAAAAACATTAAAAAGTATTTTTTTGAATAACGTAGAAAAATTGAATTGGGAGAAAAAATACTAAAAGCGTTCAACACGAGGTGTAGAATCACCTTGGCAATCCCTGAATGACGTCATATAGGCCGCCAACATAGCTCTGTCTGTTGATGTTGCCGTCGAACTCGTTGAAGGATAGCATTACTGCCTCAGAAGCCCGACCACTAAAAAAAAACAGAATATGCTCATTATGAGCAATGACTTAAGGACGGTTGCGGGCAAAAGTTCTAACGGTAAACATTTTTTCATACTTTCATTGATGATGGATATTGGTTAGGTTTTATCAAAAAGCCAAAAACATTGCTCGTTTTGGATGAACACTGGTTTCTTTAGAAAACATTGGCTATCGTGAGCAATTTCGCCTGCGCAGATCGAAAAACTTTTAAATAATAAACTTCAAACGTTAAACTTTTTTCATACTCGTTGAGAATGTGCGAAATAAGTGAAAAACGAATTTAAAAAACAAGAAACCGGGGGGTCACCGTACTTTTTAAAGAGTTATTTCCACAGAAAGTGTTGTATCCTGATATAAATCAAAAATAAGGCAGGCGTTCCTCGCTTATATAAAAAGAGCGCGTGCTCGTGCGTAGAAAGGATGCGCAGAAACAATGCCCATGAACGTCCTTAATTGAATATAAATAAAATAAATAAGAAAAAATGGGAAATGGGAATACTGCATGGGACGAGAGTAACTATTTTCAATTTCCTTTAGATTAGTATCTGTCTGTCTGTCTGTCTGTCTGTCTTATGTGCGCGCTCTTTGTTTTCATGTCTAATCTTAAAAAATTACCTTTGGAGGTCTGGATCTGCACTTCGCTTACCGCATAGAATGTTGGCAGCGGTGTACCAAGGAGGATTGTACCCTTGGATGGGCTCATTCCAGTCTACTTGGCTGTCTGTCAATGGGTATCGTTCTACGTTGCTCATTGGATAAGGCGTACGCGTTGAGAACACGTGACCTGCGCACTTGGGTTTATCCCCTGATTTTTTGAACAGTTTGGATTCCGGTCGACTCTTCTTTGGAGACAACGATGTTACAACCGTGATCAAAGTACTAGTTGTGTTGCTTTTTAACTTTTCCTGAGCCATTTCTTCAAGTCGAGAACTGATCAACTCTACCCTGAAGAAACAAATTAACGAATTCAAAATTGCTAAAGTAAAATGTTTTGTCGTCTCAGACCACCTGTTATTCTCTTGATTATTGAACACAGAGCCTGAGTTTGTCGGAGAAGAGGCTTATTTACAAAAGACAAGACATTTTTATTATAGTCAAACCTGTTTGCGATGACCCTCACTCGTTCCTCCGTGGAATCGTTAAAGAGCACGTGCTTCTTGTGCAAATAGGAGTACAAACAGTGTTCCTCGAACAGTAGTAACTCCTCGAGGTCCTCCTTCTTAAGAAACAGCTCTGGTAATTAATAATAAGCGATCTCAATCATTTCGGCGTCGACGGTCCCGCCGTAAGAATCAACATTCCTCATGTTCCACTCAAAAAATATCTATTAGGCCTGAAATTCACCCAAACCAGCCGCTACACTGAGCGAACCTCCCAATAAAGCAACAGAGTAAACTGGAGCTTACTTAAAGCCTTTTGACGATAACTGGTTTAATAAAGAATTCCATTTTCCACTATTCCAATACCTAGTGTTCAAGTGATCTTTGTATAAAGACAACTTGAATACTAATGAAGGATGACTTCATCAGAGATAAAGTTTCATCCAAAATTAGACGAAGACTTAGAGCCTCACCAAGGTTGGTCTCATATTTGACTCACATCTGGAATCGATAAGCGCCTTTGTCTCGACTTTGGCATGCAAACTTTACCATGTGGGAGCCTCTTACGAGGTCGTTGCACATGACAGTGCAATTCAAACCTCTATCGAAGTCTAAAGGCCCGTTTACACGAACGATATTTGCAGGCGATCGTCGCGCGACAATCGCAGATATTTGGTTGCAGTATGGAAATCGCTCGTGTAAACAGCCTGGCGATTATCGCGTGAGAATCGCCGGCTGTTTACACGAGCGATTTCCTTGCGGCAACCAAATATCTGTGACTGTCGCGCGACAATCGCACTGCAAATATCGCTCGTGTAAACGAGCCTTAAAAGTACATGTTGTGATGTGTATGGGTGCTCCAGTAATTTATTTCCGAGATACGCTCCAATTACCGGGATCGATAATTTTAAGTCGAGGCTACGTGCAAAGTCTTACATATTTTTGCCGTGTTTTTCGCACGAAGCCTCGACTTGAAATTGTTGTTCTCGGTAATAGGAGCGTATCTCGGAAATGGTCTATTGGACCAAATGCTTATCGATTATTGAGTTTTTGAAGGCTTTCAATAAACTCGCAGATTGTGTTTTATCTCGGCTGTGCCTCGTGTTTTTAAACCTGATAGAATACTCGTGCTCGTTTATTAAACACTGCTTTAAAAACATGACAAAATTATAGCCAATTTATGAACAAAACTGTCGCCAGAACCTTTCAAATATATCGTTAATAACCTCCATTTCTCAAATTCATTACATTTTTTACGTTTTCTCTTCTGCTACCCCAAAGCGCAATAACTATTATGGGTCATGCGTGGCAAATGGACCTTAAAAGCCCCTCCAAAATGTGCTTGGGCTACCTGTGTCGACTTTGCTTACTCAATCTGTTATCTGGCTGACACTCGAGCTCGACACTCGAGGCTTTTCCTTTCTTCCTGAAACAGCAGCAGCAAACCTTCTTCCAAAAGCACACGAACCAGTTGAAACTATGATACAGAATATTCAATGGAGGGACAAATGGTGGTCTCTGCGCATACTCCATGATCAATTCATACCGCTGGAATTTCCAGATTTGATTCGAGTGGGCTTGTACTTCCGAGAATATATGACTGCATGGAAAAAAATTTATAAAATCTAATTATCCTTTTTCCAAGTTAATGCGTCCTATTTTTTCAAAATGCGCCACTTGATTTGTCTTTGACAAATCTTCCCGCCATTTTACTGCGCGCGTCAAACGTGCCGTCATGACATAGAGTAACCCAATTCGTTCTGACAAAAATTTCCCGCCATTTTAAAGCGCGCGTCAGTGGTGACATCATGAGTTTTGCATGAGCTTGGGTTACCTGTAGAATAAAAGATACACTCACTTGAAAATGGCTATCAGAAGATTAAGAAGAAGAATAGTGACCACCAGCACATAGAAAGCCATGATAATACTAGCAACTATACCGCCGTATAAATTGTGTTTTGGTGTACTGAACTCTGTTCTTGAATCATCAACTAAATATGAACGAAACAAAGAAAGTTCAGTGTTAGTGAACGGCAAACATTGACGTTTCTCAGGGGTTCTTTTAATTCACAAAAAATGTCTCTTGATCTCATCAAACATAATTTTTATCGTTTCTCTACTCATTTGAATGTTTTTAGCTCAGTTTTCACCATATTTGTTAAATATTTTTCTTTCCTTTAGAGCGCTTAGCGTTATGGGAAAAGTTGAAAATTGTGGTTTTTGTTCTTTGGTCAAATAAAATAACACGCTTTACGCGCGCAGAAATGACACACAGATTTATGGAGGGTTGTCCAGTGCTCCGACAAATTTATGCATAGCATTGTATTGTATTATATCCACATAACAATAGATTAACAATACAATACAATTGAGAATGACACAATACAATAAAATGAAATACAATGTTATGCATAAATTTGTTGGAGTACTGGACAAGTTAGGAGTCACGTGATGTGACGAAATGTGACGTGTGTGACATGTGACATGTAACGTGATATGACGTGACGGGATGTGACGTGTGTGACATGTGACGTGATGTGATATGACATGTAACGTGAAGTGACGTGAAGTGACGTGATGAGACGGTGAAGATACTGTGGCTTGGCATTGTGATTAGACCAGTTTTCATATTATGAGTGAGAAACGTACGGTACCGTGACTCTTAAATGGGTTCCACTCTGAACCAATTAAAAACAAGAAAACAAACACCATCAAACTACAATACTTGAATACGAAAGTCATTTAAGAGTCACGTTATTTACCGTACGTTTCCCATTCATACGAAATCTTATCTAATTATCTGGCTACCAACATTTTATGATTCTTGAACAGATTTTTATTCGATCCTTGTGACCTGGTCGTGTGCCGTATTTTTCACACCCATACGAAATCTGCTAAAAAAGTGTAACACCAAGTACTTACCATGGAGAGGGTCGGTAATAAAAAGCTCTCCATATATCTGGAAATATGGTCTGAAGAATATCATGGGTATAACACTCCATGTTGCTTTTTGCTTGGGGAACAAAATGGCTTGTTGAGCGACGCCATAAGCTAACAAGAACACCACCATTATCATCAAGAAATACAACATGTCAATGGTCATTCGACCAATCATAACCACGTATGGACCAAGGTTCTTGCTGACTGAAAATATGTCCAGTAATCGAATGATCCACAACATGATGTCGAGGCAATAGACCACGTGACCTATGTCAGCGGTTTTAGAGTGGGGTCTCAGTCCCAGGCCCACAAAGAAAAGCAACACAGCGACCCCATCACAGATATTCCACTTGCTGGAGGCCCAGACCTTTATTCTTTTAATTCCCGATACAGACTTGTCGGACTGGATAATCTGATAATGAAAATCAACAGGATTAGTATCATCCTTTTGTGTAAGAACATTCTTAAGTAGTTCAAATATTGCCTTTTGTACTTGAAGCGGCCATCTTATGGGGTGGGGATTGGGTTATTTTTTGCTTCAAATTCATAAATTGTCACAACCCCTCCCTAGCCATAAAAATATTTTTCATGACCCCTCCTGAGGTTTGAAAAAAACTGTATATTTTTTCTTTACCCCTTCTTGATTTGCCCAGGAAAGTTAGTGATCCCTCCCTCAGAAGCCTCCAAAATACCATAACTCTTCCTCAAAATTATCCAACGCCCGTTTTCTTATATATATAATGGCCCCTTCTCAAAATCATTTTGAAAATACGAAGCTAACATCGAAATACAAAAGAAATACCACAAATTCCATTGAAAAAAAATGTATGATTCAGTTCTTTTATGTTTTCATGTAAGCCTCGCATCGACCGACGATTAATTACACCTTTTGCCGTTCATTAGCGCAAAATACGCATTCATTTACGTCTATCGACGATTGATTGTATGACAGTGTTAATGATTGCCATGCACGTGCTAATAGTTGCCTAGAAATGCTTTTGTATGTCTGTTTACGTTTAAAAATGTTAATGAACATGATTGTCGTTAAAATGTTTGCCTAATCGCGCACTTACCTATTCGATTGGTGCTAATAGACCTTTTGTATTTAAGACATTCGTCTTCATGAGACGAATGTCTTCAATTAAAAACAAACGATCGAAGTGTCAAAAACCGTGCCTGCCGATAGTACGTGCCATGATCCGTGAAACAAAACCAAATTAACTACTTTGTTTCCTTAAATTTTTCTTAATTTTTACTGAGCTTTTATTATAGAATTTCAATTCACCTATTTATATCATTGATTACAAAAAATGTGAAAAATATAAGAAAACGATATAGCTATA
>JANTNT010160748.1:0-10254 GCA_024752375.1 Entacmaea quadricolor
CAATGAGCTTTTATCAGGTCTTGTGTGACTTTTTAGATTCTAATCCAAGACCAACAAAAATATAATAAATGGAAAGAGCATGTTGAAATTAGTAAAAGTGAAAAGTTTGAAGAAGATCACTTAAATAGAGCCGAAGTTACAGGCGATCAAATTTGGCTTTTATTACAAGGAATGTATGTCGGTAGGCAACATTCCTTGTAAAAATAGCAAACTTCTAACTTACTAATCTCGACATGCTCTTTCCATTTATTATATTTTGTTGGTCTTGGATTAAAATCTAAAATGTCACACAAGAGCTGATGAAAGCTCATTAATATTCATTTAGGCATTATGTTTATTTACTTTGTAACAGTCAAAAGTATTTAACTAGTTTTAAGTTAAGGTATCTATTGGTTTAGCCCCAGTTTAGGTGGTTTAGCCAAAACACTAAATGGATTTATCTCCTATAACTAAATTTATAAATATGTTTCAAATTCTTTAATTTTTAGTCATACATGTAGTTAAATAGTTATATAGCTGGATGACTGTATTCTTGATAGATGTTCAGTATGTTGAGTTATTTTTATGTTTGTCAATTAATGTCCTGGGTAGCACTCAAGTAGGCAGCTGTATGTGGGGAGATTGACAGAGCCTGGCATAATGAGGGAGGTTAAGCTTACCATGAATTATTTCATTCAATATTAAGTCTTGTAAACTGAAGCATATCATTGGTTGAAATTGGTCACTTGATTGTTCATTAATGATTTTTTTAAAAAACAAGAGCATGCATTAATGGACAAAGAGAGAGATTAAAGTGAAAAAGTATTCTGGATGAAATAAACAAAGTTTAAATATTTTTTATGAAGGCAATAAAAAACTACAATGTATTTAATACTCCCAGCCTGCGTGGGTACATAGTCCATCAGTACATTAGCTTATAAACTAAAAAATACAAATAAAAATCCCTTCTGAATAAATCAGGGTTACTACAGTACTCATAGTCAGGGAAAAGTTGGTGAATTCTAATTTTTTTCAAGGTCAGGGAATTGTATGGGAAATTTGATTTTGGTCAGGGAATTTTGTAATTTACCCAAAAACTCTGTGAAAAGTCAGGGAATTTTTGTCAGCCTTCACAAAATCATTTTTATTTATTTTTAAATCCTTAAAGTAGGTCAGTGAAAAATGGTTTTTGGTCAGGGAAAAGTAAGTCAAGGAATTTTACTTTTCTAAATGAGTTGGAACCCTAGCTGGTATTGGATACTGGATTAAAATTACTTCAATAAATTTATAGACCTAATTAATTTTATTGTTGCATGCCTATTATAGACCACATGTCTTTCGATCCATATATTATTATTTCTTTACATTAATGTGTTTGTAGCTTAGACAAAGACTTCTATTTATAAGAGGATTATATTCAGGCGCATATCCAGACCAATAGTTGACCGGTTTCTAAAGTCAACTGAGACAAGTTGACTGGTTTCTGAACTTGACATGAGATAAGTGTTTAAATCACTGATCTGTAAAGTTGATCTGTTGACGTGCAGCAAATTAAAATTAATCTGAAATTTTGACTGGTTTCTGTAAACTGTTGTAAACCACATGATTTATGAAATAGATCAAAAGATTGGCTCTGGGAATATTTGACATTATATTTTCATATTTAGACTCCAAAGAAAAGACTTCATGTTAGCTTCCAGTCATCACAAATTGATGAAAACAGGAATGTGATTGATGACAATCTAAACAGACGATCTATGCTTGGATATGATTGGATTGCTGGTATCCTTGACAACACATCGTATTTAGCAGAGAAGAATGATGACTTTTTTGATGACTTAAAAGAGTTTAGAAGAGTTAACAAAGAAGAGTGTTACAGCAAAACATTATCAGAGTAAGTTATTAGCTACTTGATTCACTCATGAGAGATTAATGATATAATATAACTTGAAGGGTTCATGATCAGGGGAATAAACTATTGGGGGGGGGGACTGCTGCCTGATTGGCCTGGGCAGTTTGTTGAGAATGAGTTTGCATGTAGACTGCAAAAAAGTTCTTTGCAGAACTCAGCTGAGGAATAAACATACTGTTGAATATCTCAATCCCCCTCTGCAAACATCACATATTTGAATGTATGTTTTTCTCAGCAGAGTTTTGTGAAACAAGGGACTCTTCATTTTGCAGTACTAATGGGTCTTTTGTGTGGGCAGGGGCGTTATGGTTGGACAAAATAAGGGTCTTAAAATATAAATATCTTTAAATAATTAGTTATACAAATGTGTAATGTATTTTGAGTTGTATTAAAATAATATGCTACTAGCCAAATAATGTCTGCTGCTGCTCATGTGCATATAATAATGATAAGGAAGAAAAAAAAAAATTCAGCTACTGTTTGTGTGCATCAGAAAATTGAGAACTTTTAGAACTTTTAAAAAATGCTTGTTTTATAAATATGGTCCTATTGTAATTAGAGCTAGTTGCTAATGAGAGTGGTCACTAGGAAAGCTTCAACTTGAAAATAAATTAATTATAATACTATTTCTCTGTTTCATCTTTTAAAGCTTGATATAGAATCAGAGTTTTAATATGTTTCTGGAAAATGTTTTTCATAAGGTTTTATGGTCAGTTTTTACTATTTGAATAATAATGGGACTTGCTTATTCTTAACAGCCCCATTTTGAAGCCTTATCTTTCTACTACACCTTTGAAAAAGGATGAAGACTATGATGAAAAAGAAACCTACTCATGTAAGTGACTGATCAATTCTACCAGCAGGGTGAACAATGTTAGAATGATGTAATAATGCACAAAGAATTATGAATACATTGACCATATGTGCCAGCCAATGAGAAAAGATTTTGATTACTAAGAGGTTTAGAGTTTGCTTCAGCATGAAGCTCACCACAGTTGTCAGTAGACCAAAATTTTTGACACTTTTTTGGCCCCTTTTTTTAAAATAACTGTCGAACATCAAACGTCTGGCCAGAACTGCCTGATTTCCAGGCAAAACTGCCTGATGTCCAGCTGTTTTTTAAGCCCCATGGTCATGCCTTTTATTTTGGCTGGACAAAATGTCTGGTGTCTGAGTCGTGGTTATGTTAAGCCCTGCTTGAACAAACAGACCAATCCACCAAGCCAAGCATGAAGCAGGATGTACACAAGATCAGCTCAGCAAATATGACATCAATAGCTTAGGTGGGACCACTTGAAAGTTTCAAGGATTCAAAAACTTTGTTTAAAGTGTAAAAATCTTGGTTTACCACAACAGAGTGCTTCATTCTGTAAAATCTAAACTTGTCTAATTTTAATAGATAGAGGAGTACAAGGATAATCACACATCTGACTCCATTATCCTGTGCACAACTCAAGCCATATTGATTTTCTTTTCCAATTTGTCAAGGAATTACCTTGTCAGACTATATATACAGTCCATGCAATTGCTAGGACCTTGAAAGGGCAGTGTTTGTTGTTTTGCCAATATCAATTGCATTTCATTAAAATACTTCAATAGTTGGCTTATAGAAGGGGAGGTACATGTAGAGGGGGATTTGTTCAATTCATCAAACCAGCCCTAGCATTCATGATTTATATGGTTTTCCTACAATATTTTGCAACAGCTTAATGTCAGTAGTAAATAATTTTAATTTTTAATTCTTATTGCAGCTTTTCTTGATGCTTGTCTTGAATGAATATTAAGTAATAGATAAATTATGAGCAGGAGACCTTAGCTTTATGGGCATTTAAAGGTCTAGCTGCAGATGAAACTTTTTAATGTCCATAAAAGTTAACTGCAAATATTTTATCTGACTTATCAAATGTCTAGGTTAGTTATTGCATGTTCTACTAAAATTTTCAAGATACAAGTAAATTTGGCTGAGAAAATCCATGTTAAAGTGTATGCAAATCAGGATTTCTATTGTTTTTCTTTCATTAATTATTCATGAACTATTATAATAATAAAAGAAGTAAGTCTCATTTTCAGTCATTATGTAGCTCAAACACTTGATATCCCCTTAAAGTTTTGGCTGGTTCTCACTGGTGATGCAAGTGCAAGTACAGGTGCAAGTACAAACAGAAGCAGAAAGTTTGGGTCCTTCTGCAGGTACTGGAGACAGAAGGCATCACAATAGACTCACAAAAATAGAACTAAAATAATTAATTCTTTTCAATTCATAGTTTTGTTCTGTTGTGACGTCTTCTGTGCCTCAGTGGAATCCGGTACCTACAGAAGGAACTGAAAGTTTTGATCCTTTTGCATGTACTCTCACTTATGCTTGTGCTTGCATTATTAAAATTAATAGTGAAAAACGTGTAGAAACTTTGAGATTAATTGTGGTTTCAATTTAAGGTGAAAATACATACAGATTAAATGAAAGATTGTTTGCTGAGAGGATTCACAGCTCTGATGTGTCATGTGGAGTCTGTTATACTAAACCTCAGCCTGAATATGAGACACAAGGGAGCTATGTAAGGTACAATGGAAATGGGCAATTTGAATGATATAATTATCACAGAACATGCAAAGATCTATCTTTAAATCAATTCAGTCCTACAACTCTTATTTTTAATGTGAAGAAGTTGTATAATTTTACAGTTCGACCTGAAGAACCATGGGCCTTACTGTAAGTAATATTTGGGGCATCATGTTTATATTGTTCTTTGACTAATCGGAAATGTCCCCTAATCTTATGGCTGGGGAACCATTTCTGATTGGTCAAAGAATATTCCTAAAATAATTCTTAGTGTCCACGTTTCTCTGTGTTGCAGCGTAAAACATTTTTTAAACTTTATTGGTTATGACAAGATGTAAGTCGTGTTGTACGCAGATTGCATGTATCAGCTGTAAAGGCTTGTTTACATGAGCGATGTTTGCAGTGCGATTGTCGTGCAGCAATTGCAGATATTTGGTTGCAGCATGGAAATTGCTCATGTAAACAGCCAGCAATTCTCACGCGATGATCACTGTGATAATCGCCAGGCTGTTTACACGAGCGATTTCCATGCTGCAACCAAATATCTGCGATTGTCATGCGACAATCACACTGCAAATATCGCTTGTGTAAATGGACCTTAAGCTAAAATCATCCCATGGAAGTGAATAGGACTTAACTGAGTAGCAAAACCTATCCTACATGGTTATTATTATTGTGCTTGTCCTGGTTGTCTGTCTAGACAACAATCGCAAATCACACATAAACATTCTAAGTAGATGTCAAATAGATGAATGTACATGTATATACATCAGTATACTCTGATTATGCTTTAACCCATAAAATGTGATAAAATAAATAATACTGTTAAAAAAGAGTGCTTAATTTTACTGAGGTTTCAAGTGCTTGCATCTTTTTTTACTCTAATGAAGGGCAAGAGTAATACTAAAAGTTTAGTTCTCTACATTTTAACAGTCTTATAATAGTTGGTATTACATTTGTGTGCAAATGAGATAATCCTTTTGTTTTTGAATCATTCAAGTGAAGCTATCAGGTCATTACAATGCCGGCATAATGGAACATTTGCATCTCATTTGCATACTACCGTAATAACAGCTTTTCCTTTCACTCATTAATTTGTAGTATTTTATTATACATTGATACTCCACCTGTCTAATTTACTTGCCAGTTTCCATTTAATATATGAAATTTATAGTTCAACCAGTACGAGCCACACTCTACACACCCATCCCCTACACCTTACCTCCCATACCCTTCTAACCTGCTCATCCTACCACTACCACATAACCCCTACTCCACACACTACCATCCATCCCCTAACACCTATATATACACACTATACCACCCAACCACAATCACCAATTTCATACAACTTTACTATCCATCCCCTACCACCCTTGTATTGACAAAAACCCTAAATCTTCTACAGGATTAGTGTACCAAGGTCTACACTAATGTCCCCATACAAAGTTAAGCCTCACAGAAGAGTGAGCTTTGATCCAACAGACTCCATAGGATTATCATCTCATTGTCTGGCTGGTTGGGAAAGTTCAAAACCTGCTACAGTACCTTCACAGACATCTCTAGACCTCAAGGCATCTTTACACAAAACTAGAGAAACTTTAGTAAGTGTAATTAATATTTAAAGTAATTATTGAATTATTTTTAGACAATAGATAATTAGATTGTCCTAGGTGTTAGTTAAAGAATCATAATTACTTATGCAGACTATGGATTCTCCTTTTTTCCTTTAACATTCTTTTGATGTAACTTTTGATCTAGTTAAAATTAATGATAATATATTTTCCAGTAAGGTATAAAAGGTTTTTGGAAAAAAGTGTTATCATGCCAGTCATGTAGACAGACAGACAGAATATACAGTTACATGTATTTATCCCACACAATAGAAAATTGAGCCAATCAGAATTCAGGAAAGTCAATGTATATTCATTGGTATTCCACTCTGTGTCAGTATTTGATTACTATGGCGTGGGATAAAATAGTTATACAATCATGCTTTCTTGTGGCATACCATGAAATAATACCCAAGCTGTCCGATAAAGGAAGCGAGCAGAGGATTGTTGTTGAAAATGAAGCGGCCCTCACCCCAGGCTCAATAAATGAAATAAATGCCATAATAAAGCAAGAAAATCCTAGATTGAATATTCCCATGACAAAATTCGAAGAGTAAATGAAATGTCAAAACAAAAATATTTTGTTCAACTGCGTGTGTTTGTCTGAAAAAAAGGACCTGGGATGAGGGCCGGCTCGCTGAACATCAAAACAAGCTGTGATTGGTCAGTTCCTGTGCACCCCGGACAGCTGGACCACTTGTCACTGGTATTTTCTTTGTATACACCCTCACCTAATAAAGGCTCACGTAGACACAAAGAAAATACAAGTGACATGTGGAATATTCCATGGTATGCTACAAGGAAGCAATGTATGACTAGTACGTACTGTACTTGTAATAATTTGGAGTATTCGTAAAGTATTCCTGAGCTAAGACTTGATGTATTTGGCAATCATGTCCAGCATTTTGACTGCATGCAGGCATTGCTAATACCATGTACCAGTACTTGTAAATAAAACATTTGTGACCCCCCACCAAAAAGTTAAGTGAAAAGTCATGACCCATGCCCTACATGGCAGTTTTTTTACTCCAACACCCCTTTTTCGAAAAGAAAAATGACCCCCTTTTTTGCTACTGTAAAAATTTGGTGACCCCCCTGGATTCCTCCGGCCCACCCCCTGTTCTAAACAATGAATGCCCCCTTAATTGAATATAATCTTTCCAGGATGCCTCAAGAGCAGGAAGATACTCCCCTGAACAACACACTACTAGAGATTTATTGGACAGAAGTAATTCCCTTAGATATGGTCTACAGGTAATGGACATGGAACGAGGTGTGTCTGACAAGGCACACACTACACCTTTCCCTGCTTTCTAATGGGGTTCCTTTGTCAGGTTTAGAATGGGAGAAACTGGGCTCACTGGCCACTTGAATTTTGTTTGCTTTAAGGTGACTGCCTACACATGGAAATTGATTTAAACTTTTTTTAAACCACAATTTCTAGAAGTGAAATTTAATTTTGATTCCAAATATGCAAAGAAAAATGAGGTGTCCCAAGCTTGTTTTCAAGATAATCAGCATTTCATGGAGGCCAACGCGTGATTTTTCGAAGCAAAAATTTCGCCACCAGATGTAAACAGAAAAAATATAACTCATAAGATAATAGTACTTCTTTCCAGAATATTTTTGCACAAATGCTGGCTAGTGAATCATTCTACAACATAACATTTACACCTTCGATATAAAGACAAAGAGATACCTTGATTTGTTATATTTTGTCCTTTCTGTGCTGTCAAATAGCCTCGTCATTCGAACAAAACTTTTTGCAAAAATCAATTTTTTCATGCATTTCTGATTTAAACTTCTTTTAAAAATCAGATATGTAGTTCTTTAGACGTTTTTTCAATAAGCTTATTTAAAGTAGAGTCCCGTGCAAAATTTTAGGGTTTTGCCCTTGAAGTTGAAAATACCAGTGGTGCCTTATAAAAATTTCAAATGTCGTCATGGAAACTCAGCAGTATTCATGCATGCGCGAGCTTGTGGGCGCATGTTGAACGTTCATCAGTAGCCTGCAGTCACCTTAATCAGTATATTTCAATCTTATAATGAGAGTTCACAATTTAAGCCTGGCAGACGATGAAATTCTCTGTCTGTAACTTAGTTACTGATGTAATTGCCATTTTATTTTGCAAATAATTATCCAAAATATTTGCTACTTACCAGTACCTCATAAATACCACCCACTTCACTACTCCAGCTTGGGGGGAGGGGTGGGACTTCCATATATTTGTTTGTAGGGATGCTTGTCGTACCTTTTAGGGGTGAAAATCTTTTTTTTTAACAATTTTATTTAATTTATTTTTAGATAAAATAAATCAGCCTCCTCTACTTGTTACATTAAATATTTTTATATAGAAATACTTTTTTAGAATCAATGATTATAGCTTTAAAGGGGTGAAAATCAGAGATCTGGTATCTTTTAGGGTCTTTCAAATTTTACTGAACTTCTATAGACTAAGCTGGTACCTTTTAGGGTCTTTGTTTTTCCTCCGGCAAATATTGTATTTCGGAAATAAAGATTGGATTACATGACCACATTTGTATTCATTTCAACAAATAGGTTGAAGACTTGGCAACGTCTTCAGAAACTTTTCAAAAGTAGAAGAAGATTGAAGTTTTGTCTTTGCAGCACTTTTCATAATTACGTGGCCTCATATGTTTCAAGTTGCATATTGGAACTTGGGTTTTCACTGCCGCCAATCAGAAACTATTGGTCAGTTTACTAATATTTTATTAGGAAAACATAATACAATTATGGTTTTCAACGAACTGTGAAGCACATTGAGACATGTGAAATGCACTATACAAGCACCCACTATTATTATTTGAATCAGGGAGAGCCATTCAAAAAAAGTTTTTATCAGTATTAAATGATATGCTACGGGATTCTTGATATACTTGTGACCAGCCTAAAGGGGAGAGTATTACTAGTTAAATAATTATCATATAATATGTAAAATATAACATGCTAAGTTATTTATTTTTGATGTGTGGTTAATTTATAACTTTTTGAATTTTTTTCTTGATAAAAATTATCATGAAAGTTGTAATTTATTTCTTTTATTCCAAGTTTTAAATGTTTGTCTTAATTTACATTTAAAATGATCCATTTGAACTTCACATTTGAACTATTATTTTGCGCACCCCAGCACCCTGTACCCTTGCTTGATGCTGGAGGCTATCTTGCTACTTTGACAGGTGACCACTGAAGGCATAGCAGTATCTTAAATCTTGGGTCTACAGCATTTACCCAATTCTTTGCTCTAATGAAGTATAATCTGGTGTTAATAAGCCTTTCCCAAGATACAGTTAATTACTCAAGGAAACCAAACTTTACTGGCCTGAGTGGCTTTCTCATGATTGGACTATTAGACAGTGTGATCCTTGAAGGTCCTGGTTAATCAGACGACCTATTGTCTAATGAATATTTCTTGTTTCGTTGTCTAATCCTCCAATAAAATCAATGTTATGTTAAGTGTATGGTAATCAAGAAACTCATGTACATGATTGTAATTATTCAAACCGAGGTTTTGGCTAGGTAAAATAGTTTTTTCTTTCAGTGCATTCAAGTGTATCTTGAAAAAGGCGGATTAAATCTGAATTTATAATCTGCAGTGCTTGATTTTTTGGTATGATTGAAATGTTTATAACAATGATTGTAAGAAAGGCAATACAATCCATTAAATGAAGAGACAATTTTAATTCAAATTAATAACTACTTATTAATAATTCTCAAGTACATTCAGCTTTTGTGAAACAATAAAATAGTAATGTTTCTCTATCAATATCAACAAACAAGTAATTTTTTGCAAGATTAAACTAAAAGAATTAACATCTGTACACACTGTAGACAATCTGAACAAATTGTATACATTACTTCAAATGAACTAATGTGATTGGCTATAATTCGTTTTATTTTACAGTGTAGCTCAATACTGTGACCACTTGTAATGTATTTGCATACTTTTCTCTCACCGTCTTCCAATGAGTGTGTAGATCAGAGAAAAGAAAAGACAATCCCCTGATACTGATTGGATAATAAGCAATTATTGGATGAGGTTGAGCATGATATCACAAATTATCAAGACTGAGGTCTTTGTTATCTGCTGAAGCCAGATAATACAGAACTGAGGTCTTGATAATTTACGATATCATGCGAAAACCGAATTCAATAATTGTTTTATTATACA
>JANTNT010160859.1:0-10253 GCA_024752375.1 Entacmaea quadricolor
CGAAACGTCAGTCTCCACCAACAACAGTCTTTCTCAAGACTACACTCACCCGGACGATCACAGTAACTCACAATCATATCCCAAAATTGAAAATCTTCAAGCCCTCCCCTCATGTTAAATGAACCTTCACATACAACTACGTATACGACTTTTCCGCTTAGTACATCAGTAACTACTGTTCATAACATGTATTAAGCATCCAGAATAATAATACATAGGCTGACAATATAATTAATAAATGATCCAAGAACTCGTTTATGCGTGGCTACGTCGTCCTCCACTAACTACGACATGATAACTAGAGTGTGAAGCTCATTGCCGGAGACGCAATAATTTGGGAGATATTATATCGAGAATGTAACGCTCTACATGCATGGAAATAATAATTTGTAAATAACTAATGTGAAAAATCGTTACGTACTTTTAGTATTAGCCATGCGGGGCTTGAATGGATTAGTTCATAAAAAAAAAAACAGTTTGATATAAAAAAAATGTGTCCATATTCTTCACGTGTTTTGAGGTGGTAACCGGTATAATATTATTTACTAACACGTATTAAGATTATGATTATGATTATTAATCAATTAATTGATTAATTAATATTATTATTTTGGTAACCCAGGGCCTGAAAAAACAAACACTTTAACAAACTGCAAAAAAAGAAATGAAAACAATAATATATCATCAATATTTTCAATTATTATTATTTGTCAATTATTGTTGTTGTTGTTATAGCAATTAGATGAAGATGGATCGAAAGCCAGAAATGGAAATAATAGAAATATATATAGATGTAGCGGAAAGTTTTCTAATTTTTTCGTTATTCTTTTCCGCCTTCAAAGTTGACCATGGTTTAATGGGATTACACGTAAATATGTAGATATAGAGGTATTCGATGAGTGGGAAACGTACGGTACTGACTTTCATCACATACATGGTACAACATACCATAACACTGAAATGGGTTCCCATATTGTACGATTCATCCAATCGCAATAGATATGGTTACAGTAAGATACAGTACAGCTACAGCTACGAATTTGCCAATCGTTTCCCAGTCATATGAAAATCGCTCTAACTATAGATCTTTTTTGCCTCAATTGACACACAACATAGGCTCTTCGTTACGAGTGCAGTTTACGAGGCAACAGCAACACAAACGTCGTTAACGAAAATCAATCAATCGATTTTAAAAAATAATTTGAAAAATTTGATTGCCAGAACTTCCTTTGAGACAAAACAAAAAATAAAACAAAAACAAAAGAGAGAAAGAAAGAAAGAAAAAAGAAAGAATGAAATGAAATGAAATGAAAGGAATCACTTTCTACAGTATATTTTCCAACTTAACGTCCATGCTTTACATCTGTTCTTTAAATGACCTTAATGTCCTAGAAAATGCGTCGCATTCATAAAACCGGAAGTACCAGCAGTTAAGTGAACCATTAACGTTGTGGTAAAATTTATAGCTGTAGCCATTTGCTCATTTCTATTGTTAATTATTAAAGCTATTTTTATCAAAGGAAAAGAATGAAACACCGGAAATAGACACCTTGTGCAACCGGAAACCGGAAGTGACAAACGTGTTTGCAGACAAATATCCTTTGACACCAGGACTGCTTTGCCCAGAGAAAAAAAACTGCAGCCGTTTTGTATTTGCGTTTTTATTGACAATTTCGTGTTGTCGTCCGATGTCCAAAACTCGACTTGTGCCTTAGATCAGTTTTTTGAGTGGCAACTATTTTTTATTTTGCAAAGACAAACTAGCGAGTCAGAACTGGTATAGACTTCGTCGGTGCGTAATGAAATACAATAATGAGTAAAGGGAAATCAGTCGTAACACCGTCAAAAAAAGAGTACTTGAAAGAAGAAATGAAAAGAGTGTAGAAAATAATAACAAGGGTTTAAATAAGAGTTAAAAAATTGTCCACAAATTTCAATCGCCTACGACAAAAAAAAACACTATGTTATGTACGCCAAATATCACTACAATCCATACTATTACCTATACCACATTTTAAAGCATATTACGAAAATGCATGGGCGAACATCACGATTTTAGTTGTTTGTCCTTCAGAAACCACGTGGTAAAATTACGATTATAGAGATACGATAAAACAGGTATAGATAGATAAAGCATTGAGCAGTAGTTATTTCACCAGTATTGACATCACTAACACTTCTTATCTTATTGACAAAGGACGGGCCAAGGTTATTTACTATCACTTCTAACATCTTAAAATATATTTAAGGACGCTTGAAAGGGTATTCAACTTCAGCATGCACCCATCACAGTGAACTAAAAAAAACTTTTTTTGGCTTGGTATAACACAGTAAGTCAGCCTGTCAAATCAAAGTACATGAAGTAAGGATTCGAATAAATATGGAAATATGACGTGTAACGTTGCTATGACAACAATAGAACACTGATAAGACGACCTAAATTTCACATTTAAAAAATCATAACTTGATAACCGTTTGGTAGAATTTGCTGAGAATCATCTTTTTTAAAACTTTGTAACCTAATCTTTCGTTTTGCAGAAAAAGAAAAAATTCTGTATTAGAAAATCCATAAAAACCGAGCATATCACTTTTAAGAAGTTCCTCTTTACAGAATTTTTTGATTTTTCGTTTATAGTTTCTAACACTTAATTGAAAACCACATGCTAAAATTAAGAAACTTTTACCGAACCGTTTTTGAATTATTCAAGATTAAAGATGAAAGTCTTTGGGGACAAAATTTTTGAAAAAGTCAATAGATATACGTCATCCTTTTAGAGCGCGCGCACGTTTATTCAAAACCCTTTCGAGTCTCCTTAATGCAACAAGGCGGCGAGACGGAGAGGCAGTTTTGTGAAAAAAAAAAAAAAAAAAAAAAAAAAAAAAGCAAAACATTTATAAGTTATTAATTACTACAACCATAGAAGCTCAGTGTTTTGTGCGGCTATTTAAAGCAGTTTTTCGCACCACTTAAATGGCTTCCGCTTTAAACCAATCAGGAAGCGAGAAAACAGACATCATCCAATCATAATGCTTGAATACATTCCGAAAGTCATTAAGAGCCACGGTATCGTATATTTCCTACTCATAAGAAAACTGCATGGTCTAAAACCTTTTGGTTGAGAACTCAAAATGAGCCCTTTACATCCAAGAGATTTGTATAATTCTTATACCAGACCCTCCATTTCATCCATTTTTTAATCCGCCGTCCGTTTGTCCGTTCGTTTGTTCGTCCGTTTGTCCGTCGGTCCATCTAGACATTACAGTATACAACAGAACAGTACCATTTATACAAAAAATGCCCTAAAAGAGTTCGTACGTAATGATAGTAGTTTAAGGTGTCTCCCCCCAGTTTCGGATTATTGTCACACATTTTTTTCTAGTTTTTAGATATTTTTCCAAATTCTACAGTTAACCGTAGTTACCTTGGTTTTCCTAGATGCCATCGTAATCGCTCGGAATTTAGGTTCAAGTGATTCAGTGTTTCTCTTTTATCTCCACTGTTTCTAATCTGATGTACAAAATTTTTGCATTTTAATAAATTTCAAACTAAATACAATATCTTCTGTAAGTTTCATAATAATTTGACAACGGAAAGGTATTTAACCTGTATCATGGGGGACATTAAAGAACCTATTAAACTGTTCGAATAAGAGTAGGGGATTGTCTCCCGGTTCAACAGCCTATTCCAATTGGAGGCGTAACATAACACATTAACAACTTCTCATGATTGTAAGCTGCCTCACTATGCAGCCCGTAAAGTCCTCCACCGATGGGCCAGATTGGAAAATAGCTACGCTTTATCTGCTACCCGATAAATATTCTTTTTTTTTTTTTTTTTTTATTTCCGCTTTATGGTGTTCCTAAATGCTCACAGACAAGATACAACCATATTTACAAAGATACCTGAAAACTCAGTTGATTGAGGACTGACTAGTCTCGTTTTCGTGCAGCGTCACAAAAGCGTACCGCGCCGACGGCCATTATTGCAATCGGCGTATAGATAGAGATTATGTGGGTTAAATATATGAGATATTTTAAACAAAAGCGATCATTAATTTTTGTATATATGTAACATGAATAAAGGTACTCTTGAAAAAGCATATAAATCGCACTGACAGGACTGGATAGAAGAAATAAATGGGAAAGTGCTTTAGATAGAGGAAGAGAGAAGGATGTCTTAGGTCTTTTTACTTCCAAGGAAAAGAAAATAAACAGATTAAGAAAGTTCCTCCCACAAGCTCCCTTCCAGACCTTTCTACCCATCCCTTTCCTCTTATCCACCTGCCCTGCTTCGCAAACTAGATAGTTTTTAAATCTACATTGGTTTTACGTACCATCGACAGAATCGGCCATGTTCGATATATATCAACATTCTAGCCTGATAGCGAGGCGTCCGGGAATAAAACAATCGAAATACCACTTAAAAGGAAGAGAGTAAGAGAATATAATTTTGGAAATTGTACAATACTGCTGTTGGGTTCGAAACTCGTTATTTTTCTAACCAAAATAATTAATAAAGCTATTAGGTAGGAACGTCATGCATGGTACATTCAGTTTATTCGTAACACTAATGGTACTTGGTAGTCGTATTTTTGTGTCTACATGATGTACCATGCGATGGAAGCCTCTCAATCAAACCAGAACTTTAAGATTTCGAACGCGGCCTATTTTAAGTTCACGAAATAACTTTCCTGTAGAAGGTATATTGTATTCCAGATTAACTATACCACAGGGTACCCGACAACTAGCTATAATCTGGTGTACCAAGGTGCATGTACCATTTTCTATACACTAACTAAACCATCTATTAAAAGGACAAAGTCAAAGCCTTGTAAATATACTAATCGATTAATGTTCTCTTAGTAACTAGGCTTGGGATACCTGTGGAAATACTGGTCCCTTATAACAACAACAACAATATAATTCTTAGATGCGAGACATGCTTTAGGCAGCATTCATTTTTTTAGAAGGGGGGAGCGGAGGAATCTAGACGAGGGGTGGGATACCAAATATTTATTAGTAGCAAAAGGGGGGATCATCGTTATTTTCCTTCTTAAAACCCACTGCCATGTAGGGGAGGGGTCATGACTTTTTAACTCTACTTTTGGGTAGGATCACAGATTTTATATCTACAGTGCGGCTACTATAACCGGAGCCACCTAGACAACAAGAACCAATCAAGATTTAGAGTGAAAACAATGCGTTACGATTTTAGACAATTCTATCCAATTAGGAGGAGCAAATAAAAAGCCAAAATCTGAATGACTGATAAACAATTTTGATGTTATCAAGAGACCATGGGAATGAAATATTGTGATTGGCTGAGTTCAAGATTCTACTGATTGTGATCTCCCATGATTGGTTCAAGTTTTCATTCTAAATCTTGATTGGTTCTTGTTGTATAAAGGATCGCAAATGGATTCCTTCGGTCCAACCCAGAACATTCTGGTCTCAGTTCGTAGTAAAATGACACCATCATAAAAATAACCTAATACAGGTAATTCGTCATTTCCATAAAACATCATAGTCGCTATCTTGGTCGGGTTCTAAAAATTTCACTTATCCGGTACGCATAAAAAGGAGGGAATTGCTCATTTTCACATGACGTCATATTCACCATTGATGCCCGGCGTTTATAAAAGATATCTCGTTAGGTACACCAACAGCCTCCGACAACATGAAATCGATTTCTGCCCCACGTGACAGTTACAATCTCTTTAAAAAACTATGCGAGACAAAACAGATCATCATATCTTACGTATTTATCGGGCGAAGGAAATGGCTTTCAGTTACCAGAAATAGAACAAAAAATACAGTGCATGTGGAAGGAAAGGAAATCGTCTTCAGTTTGATGGATAAGTCAAGGATGTGGAAAAAAAGTCGTCTTAATGAAAAACCTTTGACAAAGTAGTATTTTAAGTATATTTACATTGTACCTGCCTAAGAAATATGTAGATCAGTCTTCTATCATTTGAGTAAATCGCGAGATTTCTATGTATTGTCAATGTTTGGTTGGACGGACGAACAGAAGTACGGGTGGATGACTAGGTAGATGGATGGATTGATAGGTAAATTGAAGGATAAATGACTAGTTGATATCGTCAGTTAAGTATACCCATTTTCATTCACGGTGTTCAAAATTACCTAATCCATCGTTTCTATGCATTATACACCGACGCAGCTCAAACTAGATTAAGAGTTTTCTTTGGTTTTTATTTAAGACCCATACCAATTGTACAAATAATCGTTCTCATATCTATATATAAGGTCTGTACTGTCTGAGACTGAACTGAGACTTATAGACAGCTTTAACTATAAGCGTACAGTTTCAGCCTTAACGATTCAAGCAGAAGCAATCTTTAACTAATGGCTTCAAAAGAAATGGTTCCGAAATAAAATCAATCGAAAATTAGCAATAAAACTATGAAAAGAGATTAAAAATGTGTAGATAAGAATAGTGCGTATTCTGGCACGTACAAAGTTCACTGTTTTCAGTTCTCAGCAAAGGTTTAAGAACAGTTTTCGTACGAGCTGGAAACGGTACCTTGACTCTTAAATGGCTTCTGTATTCAAGCATTGTGATTGGATGGTGTCTGTTTTTTCGCCTTCTGATTGGATCAGAGCGAAAGCCATTTAAGAGTCAAGGTACTACAAGTTTCCCACTTACAAGACCAAAAAAAACACATTATACTCAAGCATTGCGTAAATTTGTTTAAACTCACAAAAGAGCGTAATTGCCTGTCGTTTCCCATCAAGGCAAAATTAAACTACGAATGTATCCAAGTTCACTCAACTCAGTTAGAACAGCAGATTATGTTTCCCATGATTCTGATAGCGCATTGAGTAGAGCGGAGATGTATTTCCTAATGACGTTAACATACTACAAACTCGCAATTAAATTGCTTGTGATTGATGTCGGATTTCACTGTGTATTAACGAGTTTTTTTGAACACCTGTCTAAACCCTTAGGCCTTCCATCAGCAATTCGTAATATTCTTGTTTGCTCAGTTGTTGTTGTCTAAGGTTATCTGATCAGATAAGGCAGGCATTAGAAACATACCAAGTAGAAACAGCAAGTCTTGGATTAGTGAATGAAATGAGAAAGAAGATTGAAACGTAATGGAAGAACTGAAATTAAACGAACGAAAGGGAATGAAAATGAGAGACAAACAGTAAGTGAATAATTAAACAGTGATTTCAGAAGCGAAAAATAATCATGAAAGGAAACGAGGTAATATGGAAAGGGGACTTGAAACATTAATCCAAAAGCCACAGATGAGACTTTCAAGAATAGTTTAAATTTTGAATAGTACACATTCGTATAAGCGGCTTAAGTTGTAGATTTTGATTTCAGCCCATGACAAGAGGACCATCCTGATATATTGTTGTACTTTCTGCTTAAATATAATAGCTTGCCTTCGGCGAGCATAATCAAAGGCTTAAAAAACACAGACATAAACGAACTGTGTTGAGCTGGATGACAGCAAGTCGAAGTCGTATTGAGGTTTGTTGAGCCTCACGTTCTAAGTGGTCGTTGGGTGAACGTACTTAATATCAAATCAATAACTAGATATATGCAAATTATCAACTGGTGGATGATCTGAGCAGCTCATTTGAGCAAGGTGCCTATCTGAGTAACATCGTGATCTTTAGTCGATGACGAAATCAAAATTGAGAAAAGACTAAGCGAAGAACAAACAGGAAGTTCAATTTAACAAGTTGCACTTTCTGGGAATTTCTCGCGGTGATTGTAAATCAGAAGTTATTTCCTGCGCCGAAATTAAGTGAGGGAGAAAAGAGACGTTTTCGAATGAAGATCGTCACTTTTGTAATGGATTTAGAAGAAGATAACATATCTGAGGTTTGGATCCAAAAAGCAATTTTACATTGTAAGGTAAGCAATTTACCTCAGTCTTAAATAGAACCGACCGGCTTACCAGAAACTATAGAAGGACGGTAATGAAAACGAGGAAAACATTTTTGTTTGAATGGAGAATGATGATTAAGATAAAATAGATAATAGATTAAAATTAGAGAAAAAGAATAGAGCTGTTTTAAGAAATGATAGTCGGACAATATCGCTAGTAATTTGACGGAGAAGTCATTTCTTTTTATGAATCTGTCTGAAGAGTGAGCAAATCACACAGGACTAAACAGCAATTTGAGGACTGATGTTGTTGATGTCAGCTAAGGTATATATATTTATTTTTTCACAAGAAATGTTGAAGTAATGTTTTTTTATGGGGAGAGGGGATACAGGTAAATTTTATACCTCAAGAAAAAATATTCTTGACAAAGTTGTTAGGAATGAAATAAGTTAATAACGATAAAAAAAAAGGCTGTTATAGGATTAAAGATTTCAAAAATAATCGTTTAAAAGTGAAAACTGAAGCCGAACTCAAGCTGGAATATTATAGTCGCTAAAAACTAAAATATGCACACATTTTAAGATTTTAATAATATTGATAGAAAGTAAAAAACCGACGGTGGAATATCGCAGCTTTCTGTCAGATAAAATATGCACATACGTTAAGTTCTTAAAAAGAAAAATAGATTCAAAACATCCTTTAAGAATTTAACATCTAAATGGAATAATTGTCAATTGTCAATTTTTCTTTTTCTTTTTTTAACTTAAGTGTTTTAATAATTTACATCAGTGGAAAGCTGATTACTTTATCTGATTATTAGATTTTTTATGATATAATTTCTAGACAAGTCTCAAATGGTAAGAGAGAGTAAAATAAAATGACCGGATAATTATTCAGTCAGTGTAGCTCCTCGTTGTTCATTTTTTAATTTAGTTTCAGAGATTGTTTAATTTTAACATAATGTGTGGAAATATTTACATAATTTCTTTGTGGAATAGACTTTTTCATGGATCCCGTAACTCAACCTCAGCCTCCTCAGGAAGTGAAATATTCTTTACAAATCGACTACAACCTGTGAAATTTCAATTTTTTTCGTTGATGTGTGAATTCCCGTGGACTGTAGTTAAATTCTAAAGAATATTGTACTCCCTGACGAGGCTGAGGTTGAGTAACGGGATCAGTGAAATGTCTATTGTCGACTTCGCGTTCAGTAATTTCGTCTTAAAAAGATATTTCTGCGAAAGTTGAGAAAATATAGAAATGAAATCGGAAAGAAAGAATGAAAAATAAGGACAGGAATGGTCAAGGGGAATGTCTACTTCACCGTTGAAACTGATTAAAGGCTTTACAAAACCTGCTCATGAAAAATTCAATGGCTCTAAAGAAAAGCATGTAGACATTTCGTAGTGATGTCACTTTCAAGGTGAACGAAAAGTAATAATTTGAATGGAAAGTAAACAAACCTGAAAATATTAGACCATTTTTGTTCAAAACTATTTCTGGTAATATCTTGATTTCTTTCGGATTGAGTTCCTGGATTCTCTAGTAATAATAATCATAAGTTTGCTCAATTAGGCACCGTTTTCCTGTTTATATTGACAACTAGACCTCCTGGTCACCAACTAGGGGCCAAAGAAAAAGGAGATAAAAGACAAAGGAACCACAAAAATATATTTGGTACGGCGAAATTGTATATTATTCGATCGAGGGGGTCGAAAGTTCTTTTTTGAAGAGGAAGTATGCTAAAAAACTAACAACTAACAACTCTCCATTCAATATACAAATATTAAATGGTATGTGTGTGTGAATGAGTAGATATATGTTTAATGTGTAGTATTACGGGATATCTTCAAAATGTCCTTAGGATACTGAGACAACTAGTAAAATAATTTCAGAAAAAGGCATTATTTTAGGTTAGATATGCTTTGGAAATATAAGTTGTTTACACTATAGGGTGTGGTTGACGATAGGTGATCTTTTTTCAAACGTCTGGTGAACAGATCAGAAATACAAGCTCATAATGTTCAGTACAAGCCAAGTCCTAGCGAGAGCAATATTTATCTTAAGGGGCTACTAAAGATTTTTTATGAGTAATATCATTTGACTAATGTGACATTTATAAATGAACTTGAATGAATATTGAAGGAAGATTCTAGAAATTCTGATAAGTGAAAAAAATTCATTATTTGGCCAAATAGTAAAATGAATGGCTGATACTGCTAGGAAATAAAACTCAGGATAGTAATTGACAACAAGAAGGAGTCCATTCGAGTACAGAGCAACTGCAGACACATTTTGAATTCCTTTTGGGTTGTGTCATTGTCACGCTGTGACGTTGTGCGATCTCATTGGCTTTCGGAATTGAGTTTTTATCTGTAGTGCTAC
>JANTNT010160970.1:0-10252 GCA_024752375.1 Entacmaea quadricolor
AAAAAAAAAAAAAAAAAAAAAAAAAAAAAAAAAAAAAAAAAAAAAAAAAAAAAAAAAAAAAAAAAAAAAAAAAATGGGGGGTTACCGAATTCGTTTAGCCGCCATAGTGCGTGGAATCTTACCCTTTTTGCAGTAAAAATGCACGAATAACGCAAACATGGAAATTTGCAAAGAAGAAGCCATATTTTGATGAAAAGCAAATTCTATTTCCCCACATTTTACAGAAGTCTAGTGAAGGATACAATAATTGCTTAGATTTTTTTTTTTTTTTTTTTGCATTAAAAACTAGTAACATGAAAAGTTATCGAGCTAAGAGTATGCACCTGAAATTGTATCCCAATCAAACACAAAATATATAATTTCGATTCGATTCGCTAGACAGATTTTTTAATTTTCTTTTCTGCAAAGTTAGATAATATATTTTAATTTGAAGTAAGGGAATAAAAAGGGGGCTCACCGACTTCGTTTTCGAGTTATTTCCACGTAGCGTTTCTCATCCTAATGGTTCCCTGTAAGTCAAAAATCAGTCAGGCGTTCCTCGCTTATATAAAAAGAGCGCGCGCTCGTGCGTAGACAGGATGCGCAAAAGCAATGGCCATGAACGTCCTAAATACTCTGTTCTCGCTCAATAGCATTGCCATTCATAAATAATTCCATTTGTTCCATTCCATGTTATTTTGGATTGGGGAGGGGGGGTGGGGCACTAATTAGATTACAGTATCTGGCTTATTAGATTGGGGGGCTAAACTTTCAGACAGCACTTATTACATTCTAAATACTCCAAAATAATAAAAAATTCAAAATATCGTGAAACAGTAGGCAAACACCTTAATATGTAATTAATGCCTATAAAGGTCTCCTGTTCATACCTATTTTATTTGACTTATGTCTAGGTTAGTTTTTTTTTTTTTTTTTTTTTTGTTCTACTAAAATTTTCGAGATAGAAGTGGATTTGGCTGAGAAAAATCAGGACGATTTCTTTTCGATACTTCGATTTTATTACTCCTTAATTTAGTTATAAAACTAATACTAGGAGGGGGGAATTACAGTGAATTCACAATAAGAATTAATATACAACAAGTTTCTGACTTAAAGACTCGTTGCGCTTATGATTTTTACTGTTTCTTCTCATTAATTATTTATTAATTTGAAAATTCACATTTTTAAAAAGAAAAGCAGTAGCCACATGCAGTCATAGACTGCCTATTTTTAAGATAGTTAGTGCAGCGCTTAGGAATTGCCAGTTTGCTCTCGGTATTTCTCAAAGAATAACACCTTTTTTTAATTTGCGCTGGGATTCAAGTTTCATCGAGGCAAGCTTTTGAAAAAGATCATTAGCATTTGTGTCATAGCTTGAAGACGTTAATAACCTCGCTGCACGATTTTGTAATTTTTGAAGTTTGTCAGCGAGGGTTTTGCTACAATTATCCCAAACAACACAACAGTAATCAACATGCGGTTGAACTAAAGAATTGAAAAGAAACTGTAGTGGTGTATCAGGGACAAAAGGCCTTTTAAAAACATTTTAAACATTTTAAACATTTTATGGCACTGATGCTGGAGGCCAAATTTTTTTTTTTTTGGATAATCAGACGATTTATTTTTAAATCAGTAATCACAACCCTTAAGTTGTCTAGCCCAATAAAATCAAATTTTAAGTAAGGTAATCATGAAACTTGTGTACACGATAATGTGTATTCACACAGAGACTTTGCATATGAAAGTGTATCTTGAAAAAGGCCTTTTTGAAGTGAAATTTAAAAATGCTAATTTTACTGGGGAAGAAATGTTCAACGAACAAACAAGTTTACTCTGTTAAGGTGGCACTACATAGTTTTTCTTTGCTGCGAACCTCCAACTTTAAAGTCTCTGAAAATGGTGATCCACTAGCTTGAAACTAATGAAATTTTCAGTTAATTAAAGAAAGATTAAATTATCGAGGTATGTGCCTGGAGATTGGCGTTACCATGATGACGTTGTCATGACATCATTCAAATATAAATAAAATAAAATAAATATTTGTATAGCGCTTATACAAATCAGCTCTAAGCGCTGTAAAATAAAATTGAAAGGAAAATGGCTACATACAATGTAAAATTACAAATTAAAAGTAAATTTAAAAAGATACGCTTTAAGCTCACGCTTAAAGGACGTTAAACAGTTAATGTTTTTTTTTTAATCGAAGAGGGTAGAGAGTTCCATAAAACTGGTGAAGAAACAGAAAATGAACGATAGCCATAAGATTTTAAGTTGTATGATTTGGAGACCAGCAGTAGTTCATTTTAAGATCGAAGTGTTCTACGAGGTACATATTTGGAAATCAGTTCAGATATCAGTTCATCAGTATAGGAAGGAGCAAGATCATGTAAGGCTTTGAATATCAACAGAAGAATCTTGTACTTAATACGTTCATTTACAGGCAACCAATGTAGATCAACAAGAACAGGTGAAATATGATCATGTTTCAAATCAATATTACGCTCTTTTTACCAAATTTTCCCTATAGATTTGTTTGAAAAGTGATCTGATCTCTGTCATGTTCTAACTTGTGTGTTCGTTTCAACGAAATTAAACAAGCCGTTCTTTAGATACCATGCGCTCAAGTTTTATAAGCTTTTTGAAATTAAAAAAAGAAAAAAAAAAAAAAAAAAAAAAAGAAAGAAAAAAAACGCAGACACGGTAAGTAGCACTTGGTGAGAGACGAGGATTTTTTAGATGGTTCGGGTTTTGCTGCGCGTAATTAGAATTAAACCCATTGGCGTATATACAATCGACTTTGTAGGTTTATTTCTCTGACTATTTATGGAAAGTCACGAATAACAAAAGTAATTAAAACTTTATTTTAAGCAGAATAGACTTGCAGTACTAAATATACATAAAAAAGTTTCCCTAGAGACATTTTATTTTAAAAATTTGTAAAGTGCTTTTTTTCCCCAAGGGAAAATCAGATACCTGCAAAATCTATTTCACCAAAGTGACCTATTTTAAAACTAGTTTAAATTTTGTCTCTCATAAACACTTACCGCGAACACACACGGAGTTGATTCAAGCCAGCTAATTAAAAACCATTAGGTTTGTACTCCTCCTTGGTTATTCTGCCTTGAGCATTCTTGTAACAAACACTTTCCTTTGATACAAGCATATTTTGACAGAATTAACTAAAATTTGAGAATGATATGATGAAATCTTTAGAGAAATATTAGCTTTCAAAAAAGCTAAAACTAAGAGAGAGAGAGAGAGAGAGAGAGAAATCTACGACTTGGGGTACACTAGTTTGCCAAAATCCTTTTTTTTTTTTTTTTTTTTTGTAAATTTTGTGAAAAACGGACCATATGAGTCATGATTTAAGAAAACTATTCTTCGTTCTATTCATCCATCGCACAATAGAACAATAGCATAAACAAAAGAGAACAATACAGGCCGTAGGTGTTGATTACCCTGAAACATGACGGGTATAATTTATCTATTTATTCATTTATTCATTTCCTTTGACTTTCATTTTCATTTTTTTTATTTTTATTTTGACATTTATTTGTTTTTTTGTTTCTTTTTTCCTTTCTTTTTTCTTTTTTTTTTTTCTTTCATTCTTTCGTTTGTTCGTTCGTACTTTTTTCTTTATTTATTTTGGTATTTATTTTGGTATTTATTGAATATAAACATGCTAATGGAACTAAAATTAGATAAATATCGATGGCTTAGTTAGTTTGGCAACGGCCTGTTATGTGGAAGGTCGTGGCTCGAGTCCCCGCCTAATCAAACGTCGAACTTTACATGAGCCGCATCAAATTAGATCAAAGAACACCGCCATTGCCTTAATTGTGCCTTTTTTAATCCTTAGACGGCTCATGAAAAGTTCAACGTTTGCCCTAGGCCTTAGGATCATATTATGAGAAGTTGCTGTTTTGTATTTAGTACTAAAAATAGTTAGACTTGGATGTTCACTTAAAAGGGCAATTCCCATCTCTCCATACTTCACCCAACTAACCAATATCAGAGGGACATAAAAGAACCACTAACCTTGGACGTAAAGAAACTCTGGCGGTGGCCATCCTCAGTGCCTGAGATCTTTACTAACGATTTCTTAATAGGATTTATGTGATGGATTTAGGGATTCTTAGGGGATGGGAATTGATATTGTGCCTAGTAGCGGACTTCGTATCCTATAATCAATACAATCATAAAGGCCTTAGTTCAGTCTTCTTCTGTCACTACACGTTTAGGGCTCGTAATTTACCTATTACGCTATATGCCTTATACAATCATAATAATAGCTATTTATATAGTTTAAAAATAAAGGATAAGTAAATGGATATTTAGTTTAAGTCCATCCATCCATCCATCCATCCATCCATATATTCATTTATTTTTTATTTTTCATTCATCTATTTACATGTTCATCGATTGATAGTATGTTCATTCATTCTTTCATCCTGCCCATCCACAATCCATCCATTCATTTTCTTTGTTAGTTTATTCATTCAATTATTTTTCACCTTTAAATTATTATTCTTTTCCATTTATCTGTTGTTAGTGTAGTGTCACAAAAGAAGTACCGATCACTTGTTCCTTTTCGTGTTTGTAGTCAGCAATTAGTACGGTAATTCACTCTGTGCACCACAAACCGTGGGCTAAAACATAAACCCCAGCAATATCTTTCCTATTTATGCCACAAATAACCCCAAATTATTATATGTTGACACCAGTCTAATAGGAACCACGAACTTTAAACAGGAACTTAAAGCTAATTTCTTTCATTTTATAATCTTTAAGATCACAAATATTTATATCAAACTCGACAGGACATTCTTTATTAATCAGTCAAAATATCATATTGAACTTTAACTCTCTCGTTCCAAGTTCTCTGTAGATTATTGTTCTCATCTCACCTAAGATAATCTTAGGTGTAGTTGCTTCCAGGACTTGGCAGAGCAAGCAATACCATCTGAAAAGTCGCTGAATGAGAGAGAACTCAAATAAAGTTGTTTTTTCACTGCCCCCGTTGATAGACAAAATGGCAACACTTATTATCTTCACAGATATGTTTTTCTAACCTGAGGCACATTAATGTCGTCATGTCTTTCCGCAAATTCTAGAATCTCTTATCAATAGAATCCAAGAAAATAATACAAAATTAATACAAAAAAAAAAAAAAAAAAAAAAAAAGTCAAAAATCAAAAGTCGGCAAGATTTTTTTTTGAATCATTCAAAGCAAGATTTTATCGTGTTGAAATACACCTGGGGATCCGGAATAGACCTTGTTGTTTTATCTGTACAATCAATAAAGTTATTATCATTAACAAAGATTAAAAAGTTTTACCGACAATTTTTAATTTGTTGTGAACAAACAGGGCACCCGTGCTAAAGTATATCCTAAACATGTTTTTTTTCTTCAACCTTTTGGACTTCTTAATTTGCATTGATCCACTCTGTTTGTTTTATTCTGAAATACAAACACGCTATGAAAAAGCAAGTTCACAGTATCGTAATGTCGTAAATCAAAATTAAACACTCAATTTTTCAATCTTATATACATCCTGAAGACGGAATGCTTAGTCCGAAAGCTTGGACAAATTTAAGAAATTTTTTTTTGAAGTAGCCAGCTTTGAAGTTCATCGTTAAAGAATTTATTTCTTAGATAAGGTTTGCGAACACCATCATGGAGCCATCAAAATATAGAAATGCTCGAGTTTATATTGGAATTTCCTCTACATATCATTTCTCAAATCATTATTCTATATTCTTTGAACATAATCTTATGAATTAATACCCGAAATCTTATTTAAATTTTCTATTATTCTATATTCTTTGAACATAATCTTATGAATAAATACCCGAAACCATATTTATTGGAATAAAAAAATACTTCCAATCACTCTGAGGAATCATAGTATTCGTTATTTGTATTATTTCGCCTACAAACTTTCTGCCTTCAAACAAATTTATTCAATTAAAATCATTTAATTATACAGTTTCAAATTTTAATTGCTTTATTATCTTTGGCTACATAACTACATACATTGAGTGGCTTTTTCCCCCTAGAAATTCTACTTACAATAAGACTTTAATCTTAGATCATATATGAATATATGTACAGAGCTTTTCTAAAATGCAACGTTGTTAATTACCAAAGAAGTAGAATATATAATGGATTCTTTATTTCACATTAACGAAACATTGCAGCTTTTGCCAATAATGTCTGACTTTCAAAATTTCTTACTAAAAGCTTTGTCATCTGTAGAAGCTTTTAACGAACATAACATGCAACTATATGTATCCCTAAATAGTACAGAATATCTAGATGATTTGTTCACGAGATATGTTTGCTATTTTAAATCGATTAATGGACATTTTTTATGTCGGATTTGAGATTGAGTAGCGATGCAGTTGTCGACGTGTCTTCTTTGGTAGAGGCGACAATACGGGGCAAAAAATTCCGTTGCAATGATCAACTTTCCAATCCCCCATAAAAATTATCAAAGTACAGGTCCTTGTACTTTGCCAAGCATTACATACATACATATACATTTACTTTCACATACACACACACACACACACACACACACACACACACACACACACACACACACATATATATAATTTGATCAAAGAGGTCCGACTAATTAGCATATATTGGACAGCAATTACTCTATAGCAAGTACTCTAGCAATTTCTCAACTTCTTCTTTTTCTTCTTTCTTTTCTTCTTCTTTCTTTTCTTCTTCTTCTTCTTCTTCTTTCTCTTCTTCTTCTTTAGTCAAAGTCTTTCTTCTCTTACCTTTTATGTTTAATGTCATTTGTTATTGGATTGATATCATTTCTTTTTTCCAGCTTACGTAAATCTTGTTATATGTTAAACACTTTCTCCATTGATTGAAAACTAATTTTTGAGAATATCAACTCAGGACTGAATGTTCTACGTTTTCAATATAAACATATTTGATACGTGGGTGTCTCTTGTGCCTTAAGTAACTGTGAATCTTTTAAAATCCATTATTGCCGGCCTAGCGACGTAGGAGAAAATAATGGAATTATAATACATACCCTACTTGAGAAGCTGATACCTAAATATCTATGTCTTGTGTATTGTGTTTCCATAAGCTTCTTTTAAAACGGTCGCAGATTTATTTTTTTTCGGCTCCTGAATGAGGAGCTTATCGGAATTCTTTCAAGTGAAATATGATGCTATTTAATATAGAGATACACAGTACTCTTACGTCGATATATTGTCTTAGTTAAGGTTTCAGTACTTATAGTCTATATGGTATCTGATGATTTTGATTTCTAACTAGTGGATAACCAATAGAACTGTTTTGTTTCAAGAGAATTAAAATGTTTGTTTCTTCAGTGAAGTATGGACTTCACTACAAGTATTTTAGCTACTCTAGGCCTTTATGAATTATTAGAAAGAATCCTTGAAATTATTTTCACTTAATAACGACCTATAAGAAACGAACAAATGTCTTAACTACATATACTTCAAAATACACCATCACTGTTCAAACTAAAAGCCAAAAAGTATTTTGCTTTCTTACTTATGATTATCTTTTATTGATCCCTTTTTGGGGTCAACTAATTTTTTTATCTTTTATATATTATTTTCGCTGCTACTTTTAAAGTTCGTTAAATGAGCAGTTTATTATGGTTTGTAAGCTTCACACTTGTGACTTCATACACCACAAGAGACCAAAGCGTGCATCCCAAAACCATCTATTTTGCTTTAATATATGCTTTTATTGAGTCTTACTAGCTTGAGGTCTTGACTGAAAGCCGTTAAGGGATCAATATTGTGAAGACTTTTCTACTCTATGTTTTAAACATCTGTTCCGCTTCTTCTGGGAGAAAACTTGCTATCCGTGCCAAACTATTTCTATTTTAGGTGTCTTAGTCTTTTAAAACAGTGGCCTTGGTTGTTCGAGGGATGTCGGATCATTGTGGTCAATACTGTTCTGTTTAAAGCTTATTCTAGTTGTCATTACTGCAGATCTGATACTTGAGTTGGTGCTGTGGCTCAAATGTCCTCTTGGGTAGCCCACGGTTAGCGCTTTCTCATACCAAGGTAATAGCCCTTTAAGTCCGTTTTTGTAGTTTTCGTTAAAGATGAAATAAATGTAGGGTGTAATTGCGTTGTTTGAAAAAGCAAGGATATAGAGAGCCGCCTCGACATGAAAACTGACATTACATGGTACTTTCCAATTCCAGTGATAGAACATAAGGAGCGTGTACACCTTTACTGGAGTCCAACAAATAAAAAAAGCCAATACAACCGTCATGACCATTCGGAACGTGTTAACGATCCTCTTCTGTCGATTGATGATCATATGTCCGTATCGGGTTCCTGGAATTCTCTGCCTTTTTAGTTTTAGGATTATTATGCAGTATAGCGATGTTATAGATATGAAAGGGAATGCATAAAATATTAAGAACAAAGCAATGTACAGTCGCTCGACCACCTTTTTTTCATCGAATGGTTTCCATGTTGGGAAGCATAATGTTTTCCCATTAACATAGAAGATTCTGAAATTGTAGAAATACGAGATATGAAAAAGAACAGCAACTGTCCATGTGGAAACTATTATTATAAAGCATCTACGGGTACTTCTAATTGCTGCTCTCATGGGTCGCATGACTGCATAGAACCTTTCAAGCGCGACGAGAACAAGACTATGGATAGACACCATCAAACAAACATCGTATACAAATGGAACAAGCTTGCAGAGGAACTCCCCAAATGCCCCATTTAACAGCCATGCTCCGTTTCCATGCAAAACTTGCACGAGGGCCCTTGGTACGAGAAAAATCGGCACCACAAGATCAGCTAAAGCCATGTTCGCAATAAAATAATTTGCTGGCGTTCTCATCGATCTGTTCCTGTAGACGATCGCAACGACCAGAGAGTTACCGATAATACCGAAAACCAGGACAAGCGAGTATCCAATCACTTCACTGACTTTGGAAAACGTGGTGAAAGTCTCGTCTGCACATCTCTGACCCGTGGCACTACTCGAGAAGTTGGTGTTGTTGGGTAAGGACATCATCTCTAGCGAACGAGATTACTTCCAACGAACTTTAACTGAAAACAAATCTTGTGAGATGAAAAACTCCTCTTAAGAGAAAAGTAGGAAATCTGATCCGATAAATCCTACGAAGAATATAGTATTTCTTTGTTTTTTGCTAATGAAATCTAAAATTACAAGAGTATCGTTCGCGAGGAAGTTCGCAAGTCTCTAAGAAACCTTGGTAACTCCACTCCCTTTTATCGGGTAACTGACGTAGATAAATGGCTCATACCTCATCAGTTTCCCAAGTAGGTTTTTAATTATAATGCTTCAAAGTCATGTTTTTCAAAAAACCAATTAGAGTCTACAAAACACTTTTAGATTCTCTATTGATTGTCGACCTGGTCTCTTATCATTTTCTTTGTGTAATATCCTGCGAAAATGGCACTTTCAACGTCAAGTTCAAGTTAAAATAGCTTATGTTCATAATATTTAAACAATTGAGGAAAAAATGAAGATTTGATTAGGTCAAACAATGGACGAAATTGTTTCGCTTTCAAAGCCTAAATAAATAAACGTTTTTAACTTACAAAGAAGTATTTCATTAAATTATCAAAAGTCGGAATCCAGAATAGGTCTTTTCTTTATTTCTTTTAGATAAAGATCACTTTGAATTTTGCCGATTATTTTCGGCTTCTCGTGAATTTATATTCTGTGTTTGTCATTTGAAACAATTTAATAAAATGGGCAGGAAACACTTTGAATCCAAAGCCGAACCAATTAGCAATATTTTTATATCTTTTTCGTTTGCTTTTTGCTACATAATAATATATAGCCTGAATTGACGATAGCACTGAAATTGTGTTGTGCATTATAAAAGTATATAATAAGTGTTTCCCTTACCTCTTTCAATATACACTCTTATATAAACGTATATTTTTGAGGGAAATGTAAACAAACAAAAATAAAAATAAACAAAATAAACAAAAAATGAATGAATAATGAATAAATTAATGAATGCATGAATGAAATGGATGAATGGATTCATAAATGGATGGATGGATGTTGTGGATGAATGCATGTATGAAGGATGGATGCTGCATTGGTGGATGGATAAAGGATGTATGGTTGCATGGATGCATGGATGCATGGATAGATGGACGGATGCATGGATGCACGGATGGATGCATGGATGCATGGATGCATGGATGCATGGATGCATGGATGCATGGATGCATGGATGCATGGATGCATGGA
>JANTNT010161081.1:0-15538 GCA_024752375.1 Entacmaea quadricolor
ATTTGAAACACCGTGAATAAAAACGAGTTTACTTAACTGACGTTTCGGACGTTAGTCCTTCGTCGGAGTAAAAGCCTCAAAACCAGCATTCTTCAAGCTCAGTAGTTCTTTAAAAGTCAGAAAATTTTATAAATTCAAGATTTTGGACACCATTGCATTAAAGTTTATACTTGTGACAAGTAATTAAATCTGGAAGCTGACCATATTCTTCAAGACTCGACTGAATTTCTTGAATTTCCTACCTTACAGTTCATTTTACAGCCCCCTCCTGATAATTATTCGGCACATTCCTTAACAAAAAGATCAAAATAATCACACAGACGAAAGAAGTACAAGATGGTATCAACGTTACCAAGCAACACAAAGCAGCACGCACCGTTGCTGTAGTGATAGGTGGTTCTGTTGTTTTGGTTTCCCGCGGTGGTGATAATAATAATACGAATCCTCGCTGATAATTGTATGAAGACGAAAATCATAAAGGCATGGTTTTGGGGATTTTGAATTCATTGAGAAAGGAAAGAGACTGGTGTGGAATAGGATGGAGTGGGGAATGAAGGGGAGGCAGTCAGTAATATTTGAGCAAGCAGAAGGATGGTCAGACCTAAATCACCCCTCTCTGTAGGATTCCTACGTAATTTTTATCTTACAGCTCATTTTACAGCCCCCTTCTGATAATTACACAGTCACTAAGCCTATATAAACTTACTCTGCTATCATTATTCCAGGTGATTTGACAGCTCATCTGAATTTGAACCAATCAGAACGCGTTCAGTTATTTGGTGTGGCGGTCCACCGTCAATTTAACTTGTATAAAAATTTAGACTACTACAGCTCGAGTATGATAAAATTTTGCTCCAAAAAAAAAATTTTTTTTTAAATTCAATTAGGAACTGTAAAATAGCCCCTTCTTGTTCCTTTTGCAAGTTTCCAGGTAAAACATGATCAAATACCGTCTTTGAAACTGTTATTATTCCGATAATATTAAATATTTTGAAATCAGAAATGTGCCTCAAAATAAATACCATAGATGCATTGCGCGCGCTCTCTCAGATCACCTTGGTTACCTTGAATAGTCCATTTTCGAATTCGTCGAACACCGCTGCGTTCCTTGATTACAGACGCATATACGCAGGGTTAAGTTAAGAATGCACAATCTTTTTAATAGAACCACTTTAAAATTTCACGGGTCTTCATGGAAAATATGATTCTCAAATTCATGAATAATTAATGAGGACAAAACAAAGGAAAATCAGTACCGTGACGGAGTTTGGATATGTAAGCCAACACTTGCATAAATTAAGCCAACTTTAGCTTTGAATTTCTCCACAAATTATTAATAAAATTGAGAAATCATTTCCAACACTCTTTCGCGTGTTGCCTATTACATAATCTACACAAAAATGAGGCTATCCCTGCGTATATGCGTCTGTAATCAAGGAACACAGCCGTCTTCGAAGAATTCGAAAAAGGACTATTTTTCATTTGCACGTTTAATACGTCATCGCGGCCATGTTGGTGGTATTTAACAAAAGATTTCTCACTTGCTTCTATTGTTCGTACCACCAACATGGCCGCTGTCTTTGTCTTTTGATTCCCTTGGGAATGGTTGCAAACCATTAATTAACGAAAAACTGAAGATTTTTCTTCGCAAAATATTTTTGTGGCAATCCGACTTTTAATACTTTCAAGACTTTGTGTATGTCTGAATTTTCAAGAGTGGAGTCTAGACTTGAAGATTTCATTCAAAATGTTCGAGTGACTGGTCACGCGTGGCGTATTTTAGCTGTAACCTACTGAAAAGGTTGAGGGTATCATATATCATTGTTATTACTTGTTATATCTATTCATGATTAGTTGGTTTTATTGATGTCAGACAAATTAATTAATCTTTAAACACTATGGTGCCCGTACAGAGACATGAAATAAGTTTCCTCGAAATATCAAGCCTTGTGGTAAAACGAGGGGGGAGGGGTGGGAAGCTACTGTGCAGACCACAATTTCAGCGGGTGAACATACCGTGCAATTACGCTATTCCAGCCGGATAATGTTGCATCGTGTTTTCCAAGCCTTGAGAGTTTTACATTGTTGCGTCAAATTCCATTTTCAGGTTTCGAAAATATTGGGTAAGAATCTGTGAAAAACAAGTCTAAATTTAGTCATTGTTAACACGGCTTGTTGAACTAAAAACATACCGACGTTCAAAATATTGGTACCTCCAGGAGTGTTGTTTTGAGCTTAACAAATGAACGAAAACTATAAATAAAACTAAAAATAAAGTCACAAAAGACTTAGTTTTGCAGTACAATAAGCCTTCATAGTGGTTGACTTATAATTTTAAGCGCATTTACACGTTGCATTCTTGTGCATGACAACAGCCCATTGACCTCAGGGCAAACCCCTTGAAAATAATTTATTTATTTAGCATTGATCGAAATTTCTAATCATTACTTTTGTCAATCACGGTCACGCTTCACGAAAAGGACTCGGAGACATTGCTTTATTTCATTGAAAACAACCGAAATATGTACAAGAAATGGTATAATATGCAAAGACGCTTTCAAAATTTACCTAGCGTTCTTACATCGTAAGGTGAAGACGGATTAGAATTCCAATCAGCCACTATCAGCTGTTTTTCTGATTTTTTTCATTTTACCTTGCTATCTTGATCAGATAGATGAATTCTGTTGGGATTAATTGCCGTAAGTGGTATCTCCGATATTTGGAAATCTATTTGTATTTTCAGAGCTATTGTACTATTTTTGTGTAAGAAAGTTGGGCGATATTACAAAAAGAACGGAGCAAGAAATGTCTAGTAAAAATTAAACCAACATGGCAACCGAATGTTCACAAGAGCGGAAGAGAATATTTCGAGCCCAAAGAGCGGTTTTAGTTGTCTGCGTACTTTACCGTCTTTTTCGATGGAAGGCAACTCTAGACGGCGACGACGACGACGGCGACGACGACGACGACGACGACGACGACGACGACAACAACAACAACAACAACGACGACTTTATTTACACCAATTTTAAGAGGGGAAAAAAGATTCCTAAATAACACTGTTAACAGACTAGTAAATCAAAGATAATTGCATATCACGTGGCTGTCGCTATACTAGGTTCTCAAGGGGAGGGGTAATATCAATTACTGTATTTTATTATGCAATCAGCTGAAATTTGCAAGGGGTTGGGAGAACAGGCAGACGGTGGGGGAATTCGTTAGAACCATCGAAGTACCTTATCGACGGGGCATGGTATCAGCTTGATTTTGAAACCGGTGAATGAATGGAAAGCGGTGTAAAACTCTTCCTAGTATACACCTGTTTCTAAAACAATTTTAAACAGATAAATAACCATGCAGCATGTTTTAAAAAATATCGAGCTGTAACAGAAATACCTTGTAAAAATATATTAAATCTCCAGCTGATAGATACATATATCTTTATTTGCAAAGTTAAGTTAAAAGATAAAAAAAGATTTAAAAAATGCAAGCCAAAGTTGTTATAATCCTTCCATTTCTGTGTGAAGTTGAAAAAGAAAAAACCTAATGCTTCTTAGAAATATTAATAGTTCAGTCACAGCAGTTGCAGCGTTCCGGCTACCCGCAAAATTGGTTAAAAAATCCTTCCTGTTTTTCTTCTATTCCAGTGAACGCGCACTTTTCCCAATTGTTTCGGTCACAGAGGGGCAATGAAATTCTACAAAAAGCCTCCATCTTCTAGTGTCGTCAATCCATCATTGCTAATAAGGTACAAAAGGGTGTGACAAAAATATTGAAAAAGCAGCGAATTGAAAAAAAGCAAGAACGAAATATTTTTAGAGCAAAACAGGTGTAAATATTCCACGTGTTAAAATTATGGGAAGATATTTTTTGAGGTTATCTTGTTGGTATATGCTAAAACATGTTATTTTTAATCTATAAAATTTCTAATTAATTTGTATTTGCCGTAATTTTTTAACAGCGTTCTTCCAATTTATATCGATAAAAAAATTTTTAAAAAAGTAGTGTACGCATATCGTCTGATCGCAGTGTCATTGCTTAACGATTAGTCTCAGTTTCAATTTCTCATTAAATTCTGTTTGATATATTTTTACGACAGCGTTCTTGCAATTAGTTGTACATGTATTCAAATTAAATAAAAAGTTAACAAAGGTGTCATATCTTAACGATGTTTCAACAAGATTAAGCTAATATATGCCAAGCAAGACATTACCTACTGACATCCTAATGACGCATTATACTTCATTTAGATGGCATTTATTGGTTCAGACACGAGGTATGGCGATTTGGCAGTTAAGCTCAATTAAATTCATCAGGTATTAAGGCTACTTACGATATGGCCTTAGTACTCTCAGCGTGCGCGAGTACTTCTTTTAGCTTTCGGAATCCGGTACAGCATTGCAGGCTGTAGCCTCCTACGCAAACGTCACGCTACCGACACAAAGACGTCTGCGTAGGAGGCTATGTTTAATACTATGCCAATCGGGGATGCCTCAGTAGAGCGCAAGGCGAGCCTTAACACGGAACAATTTTCTATCGAGCCATCCACACTACTTACACGTATACGCGCAACTATGCACTCTAATCTTTGAACTTTAAACTTTGAAATTCTCATCTTGTTACTTCAGGAGCACGCTGTTTTTGTTTTTCCAATAATATAAAGCGCCTGTGGGAGCAGAGGTCAGTGCAGCTTAACGATGAAGTAGATAGCGCGAAACGGATTAGATTTGATTAATGCATTTATCAAATGAAAACAAAAACTTGTTTATTTTTTAGAGCACACTGAGGTTCATTCAGACTAATGGCATTTAAAGAATAAAAAATAACGATGTTTAGCTTAAAAATAGACAGATTGTTCTGATCAAAGATTTTGATGATTTATCTCGAAATCGCGCCCTTGAATCGCGCTGAATCTACTAACCCCTTTTAACCTCGCTCTAACGAATTTAAAACTCCAGACATCTCAACTCTAGAGTCTAGTAAGTGATTTTAATATCAATCATTTATAAACACGACTCTTTGCTTATTTTGTACGTTGTCTACGATAAGGTCAATGGACTCAAGACTGCACCATAATCTTTAAATATCAAACAAATCAAGGTGGATATTTTGACCATCAATGTTATGAGATCAACAACCCCTAGGCCTAGGTATAGTAACGCAACAGTCCGTGAAAGAAAACCCCTTACCCCTTTACCCAAGGGCTCCCGGCTCACAAATACTGATAGTTATTGTCTTATAACTCTTTATGTATTCTAACGGTGCAGTGAAAATTAAATAGTAAAATACCCCTCTAAAACCAGAGGTACAAAGTACGGGGCCTTTCAGAGTGACTAGCTCACGAAAGCTACAACTCTGACAAACTCTTTTCTTAAATAATTGTAAAATACAACCTGTGATTTTTCCTTTCAAGACAAAATGAATAAAAGTTGTTGTTTTTGAAACAGAACTTATCAAGCTATATATCTAAGAGAGCTCTGCGTTGTTTTCTATTTTGGTAAATGGAAAATTAATTGATCTGTACGCGTCGTATTGAATTTCATTCAACGCATGATTGACATTTCAAAATAGCCCCAGGGATCATATAAAGATTACTTTATTGCCATAATCGACAAACACAAACAAATTACAGGCTCTAGACATGGGCATCCGACGAACGAATACAGAAATTCTACGTCTGGCGAGAAGAGACGCTTCAGCCGTCTTATCTATTTTACCAACAACAACAAAAAAGAGATTTGTTTGGCCCTTGAAGCTTCACGTGACAAGGACAGAAAGATATATTGCCTACAATATACTTTCTTTACTCTACAGAAATGTTTTAACTACTGTTCTGCCTGTCTCGTGGTTCAATTTTCTATACTCATGTGAAATAATTGTGTACAAGTGCCATCGATCAGATTCAAACGTACATAATAATAATCTCCGCATATCCGACATATTGTTTTGACAAAATACAGTAGAAACGAAACCTCACAAAAATCAGCTGGTTGTCACGTTAGTTACGATTTTGAACCAAAACCTTAAAATATAAAATCATTGTCACGATCGCGATATTTTAAGAAGTTGTAGGGTTCTTTTACTGAATGCGTTATAGCTACAGTTAGAATCGTTTAACCGAACAACAGGTCACTGTACGTTCGCGGGAAAATGACATGACGAGCGCGCCAGTCACGATTATTTCTGTCACAAAGGTGTTACATGAAAAACAACAAGATTTCCATAAAAATTCCATTTAAAGAAATCTAAATGAACGAGCAGCACAAAGGAGAAAACATCACGGAAGTGGTTCGAGTGCTTTTAAATATATTCGAAAGGATTTTAGTGTCGATTATTTTCATAAATTGTTTTGATGTTGAATGTTCGGATCTACAGCTGATTTTATATCATTCCCCGAAATAGACGTGGCCATATAAGGCCTTTAAAAAGAAGACTGAATGATAATTCTTGATCTCTCCCCATTGGCCGGATATTTTTGTTGTTTTGACTAATTGTCAAAGTTGACAAAAGCAGATCAGCGATTGGCTTCTTTGTCTTGTATTGTCCAATCAAACGTTACCGATTGAAATCACAATTAAATACAGCACGTACCCAATGGAACTTTCGGCCCGCTCTAATTTCCGCGATTGATTTGTGCGTCGGTGAAGTGCATGACACTACCAAGACCAAAGTGTTTTGTGCTACACATTATATATTTGCTAAATTCCAGCGCTGCACTGGGCCGTAGTCCACTCACTCTCAGCACTCTTCACCGTGCTTCTATCTGCCTTCTTTCCCAATCATGGATCTTCAATCACCTATACCTTCTTCTACAATATTCTTAGAGCTACAAACGGTTCACGATACCGGCTATTTCTACTCTTTACCTTCACTCGAGGACGATTGGGCACAGGTAACGATGTATTTACGTTCACTTTACTCTGTACGCTGTTTCTTCTAGTGCCATCACACGGCACGAGGTCTAGTTCTCTTGATTACGCGAAGTGGATATTCACCAAAGACTTGCATTGACAGACTAACCTAGCATTGCTGTTCTGACAAGTAGCGAGTATTTGTTTCACTTTCTGTTCGTTGATCAATGCAGGAATAACATACTAATATACTGCGAATTTTTCTCTATTTTCCAGACGCGGCTAGAAATGGACCGATATTTGTGCCCGGAACCTAGTACAGTAGATAATAAAGAATCAAATTTAGGAACACCAACACCTTGGAACGAATTTCTTTTACCATTCGACGAAGCGACATTTCCATTCGGAGACGATTGGGATATCAAGCCTATTGATTTTAATTCATCCCCGAATATGCCGTCTGTACCTACTGTATTACCTGAAACACCAACTGAACCGAAGCCGTGTGTGCAGCTTACGGTAAAGCCACTAAAGATCAAGCTACCCATTAATGTTTCTGAGGATCTTAGTAAGGTGTCTAAACCAGTTTTACCCTTAACTCCACCGAGCTCGCCGGAATCCCCAGTACCTACGGTAGTCGTAAGTAACAACCAACAACGGGCTCCACGACCTGTGTCGCGTGTGCCTCGCACTAAAGGTAGTAATGCTGTTAGTAGAGCTAGCAGTCCAAAGGACGGTGCTGAAAGCAAGCGTCGAGTTCATCGCTGCAATTTTAGTGGCTGTCGCAAGGTCTACACAAAAAGCTCACATCTTAAAGCTCATCAACGTACACATACTGGTGAAAAACCATACAAATGCTCTTGGGAAGGTTGTAATTGGCGGTTTGCTCGTTCTGACGAACTTACTCGCCATTATCGAAAACACACCGGAGCTAAACCATTCAAATGTGTGCATTGTGATAGGTGTTTTTCAAGATCGGACCATCTAGCTTTACACATGAAAAGACACGCATAGAGAAGAAGAAACTATGCTAGAACGAATATTTTAATTTAGAATCGATCTCACAAACTTGCCATTGTGGAGAATTAGAATATTACCATAAATAATTCAGAGTCGGGCACCCCAGGTGCTTAGTGAAGGCGCCGTGAACTCGTCATATGATATTCGCAACATATGATTCCAAAACAACGCGTAACGACGAAAAACATTGAGCAGCATCGAATCTAAACCTTTTGCTGCATTACTTAGACCTTATTTTAATTTAAACTGCTCGTGAAGTCACGCTTTGTCTATGAGACAAATGGAAAACCAGATTGTTTGCATACAAATGAGTAGCGGAAGCAAAGACAAGAATGGCTTACTTTAAATAATCAGGTTGTTCAGTCAGAACGTAAAAAGAAGTCCTTACCAAAGTCGTTTCTTTACAGATATTTAGAAAGAAATGGATTAATGCTCATCTCTAAAATAGATGAGTATGATGGTTAAAAGATACCATGTAAATAGAATCTAACTCTACATTGAACTCGACTTCGATCCATTACATTCAAAATCACACAGGAGAAAATAACATAAAAATCTATAGATCGAAAGTTGTAAATAAATACATCGTCCACATGTAAAAGAGACAGAGAACTGTATATAGAATATATTAAAATTGAAAATGAAGCATAACCATTTCTCGTTTCATTATTTTGGAAAATGAGATTTACATTCTCCCATTACTTTGTTGCAGAACAGATGTTCGCTGCGTACTACTGAGGCTAAAGAACGACGCTTAATGTTATTTATTCGTTCTATTTAGTTTAAAACGATATCTTCGAATTGCAAGGTACTGATATCTTTATTAATGCACTCGAAATTCTGTCTTAAAAAGTCAGGCTAGACAGCAATTATTATATAGTGAAGTTTATAAATCTCGTGCTGTACGAGAACACAAACCCACTACGTTACTACGTCTGGGATTTCTTTTCTTTTTTTTACTATTACTATACTATGCAGTTTGCGGTTTTTAAACTCACGAAAGATTCTATCCTTTATTATTATTAAGATTCTATCAGTCAATTTTTATTTTTATTCGATTTAAGTCGAAAAATGTTTGCGAGATAAGCGGGGGCAATTGAGACGGCATAAATAAGTGTTGAAGTAAGAAGAGAAAATATTGGCACATTTTTGGCACCGCGAAAGGTTTATCGTATTTACGGGGTTAATTTCTATTTTGTTTGTTTACACAAAGTGTAAGCAAGCAAGGATCTTTCGAGATGACCAGAGAAATGTACTCATTCATTTAGCAGGACTTGCAATTCAATCCACATGATTATTTCAGATTTATTCAGTCAGTGATATAAAGTCAACATTGTCGTTGTATGTACAGACTGGACACTGATCGCAGCTCCTCGGGGTTCGCTTTCTAAACAATAACACGATAGAATATATCGTAAATACAATCCCTGAATGCAACACAACATCCCATTGATTTTGATTCATGCACAGTAGATATTAATTCATAGACGCTCATAGGTATGACGGCCAAAGTAGTTCATTTAGCAGGCGAGCACCTGGACAAAGTCATTAAAATTTAAAAGATCATCACACTTTTTCAAAAGCCATTTATCTCGAGAAATTCTGAATATGTTGATTAGAAATAACTAGATCTATTAAGCCGGTAATTCAAAAACCCGATCGTAAATGAATAAACAGAAACGTAAAAGATTTAAAGAGACTTCTTAGGTAATGGCAATATAGAAATCTACCTTGGCGCTTTTAGATTCTTGGATATATTATAATCAAATGTCTATTACAAAAAGGAATTATTAGTTCGGCGGCAACAGCGTTTAGAATGATAAATATTCCAAATGCGAAACAAGACAATGTCCTTCAATATACCAGACGCTTATAGAAATAGCTTCCCTTTCACGAGTTAGTCTAGCTCAAGTATGCCATTACAGACCATCCAATGCTTTCAAAGTGTACATAATACCATATATCGCAAAAACAATTACTGTTCTACTAGTATTATTTCTGTTTGAATAGATAGAAAATATTCATTTTCAAAGATTAAAATTTCAACAAACGTTGTCATAAATATTTAACTTTAGTGGTACACATTACAGTAAATTGAAATTTCCATCTGTAAATTAATATTACAAATTAAAAAAGAGAATTTGTAGAAATAACAAGAGCGCCTATATGCGCAAAGACAGTTCAAAAAATAAAAAACATTTGTAAAAGTATTTATAGATCTGAAGCGTAAACCGCGTCGCCGGACCTCGGTTGTTTTTCCAGAATCTAGCTGTTGTGACCTCTAGACCTTTTAAGATATGGAAAAGGCTTTTATTTCCCACGCATTGATCGAGTGTAATGAAAACAAGTTATTGGGGCATCAAATCATTGTCCTAGTTATTGTGTTACAAGCCTTCGATGCATGACGACTCATTCCTTGTCTACGTCAACATCAGTGGCTCACAATTACAGCAATAGGACGCCAACACCGCAGGACTGACTGCTTTTTAGGCATCCTGATTCCGATGAACCTTAGTGTATTCAACTCTTAGTTTGGCCATGTTTAATTTCAGCAAAGCGGAATCGGAAAGATTAAGAGAGGACTTTGTCAGTTAATGTTTAAAGTCAGTATGTAAATGACCTTTTTGTTCTCACGTAACTAAAGCATCGTAGTTTATATTCAATGGAATTTATTCTGTGTCGATTAATAAAACTCTGGGGAATCTTTATTAATAATGGGACAAAAGCGGCGATATGCTTAGGATTCAAGCCGCGATGTAAATAATCCTGAGAAATCAGTACGATGGATTCACATGACAGATTCACAATGACTGACAACTCATAAGGGTCTCTATTCTATATGACACTGTTTACAGCATACACCGACATTCTGATAAAAACTCTGAAAAAATGCATAACCAAATATAGCTACACTAATAAGCAAACAGTGTGTACTATGTTTTGTATTAATGTATAGATTCAAAAATATGAAACGAAAAATTAACAGTTGTTTAGAAGTTTGAGTAATTCTTTCTGCTTGTTTTCTAAAACTTGAAAATAACATCCAAACAAACAAGATAAACCATCTGTAGTTAATTAAGAGAACAATCCAAATTCCTTTATTTAATTCATATTGCCAAATCGATATTGCAATCTTTTATTTTAACTATAAGATTTATAGTTTTTACTGACCGTTTTTGAGCTTGTACAATTTACTAGTACCTTTGAAATGAAAATTATTTTGTATTATGTACTTCTGATAAACAAAACAATTCCAAACATTTACAGATTAAAATTTAGCTGTACATCTATTGGCAAATATGCAAGGGAATAATTATCATCCTTAAAATGTTGTACATTAAACACTGTACATAAACTTGTCATCAAACTATATCAAATTCCCTTGCACATGTTAATATATCAAGAAAAGTCAAAATTGAAAAAAAAATTAATTATATGGTTATTTTTTTGAAATTCAATAAAAGTTTTGAAGAAAAAGAAATATTTTAACTAACTTAGCAGGTTCAAAAAACTAAATTCATTCCACAATTCCTAACAATAAATGAAAGTTTATATATATATGGAAATACAAAATTGTTATGAATCATATATATATATATATACACACACACACAGCAATATGTAAAAACTTTGGACCTTCTGCGACAAAAACAAGTACATCAAAAACATAGAAGAAATTATGGGATGGTTAGCTGATATTTTTTCTTGTAGTCTACCATCAGGTCTATCTGAAAAAATATCAGCTAAGCCATCCCATAATTTCTTTGTTTTTGCTATACTTGTTTTAGTTGCAAAAGGGTCAAAGTTCGTGCATATTGCTGTGTGTGCACATATATATATATACAGCTATTTCAAAAAGGTTGATGGGGTGAACTGCTAATGGTGATCAGTGATTGGCAATTGCAATACTGAAAGGAACTGTGGGGCACTAAGAATATCTTCACATTCATTTCATAAGTACTTAAAAGGTGTCTGCACCATTTAGTGACGACCTTAAAAGGTGGTGCAGACATCTTTTAAGTATTTATGAAATGGATATGCAGAAGATATTTTTACTACCCAGCAGTTCCTTTCAGTTGTGCAATCACCAATCACCAATTTAAACAGAATTTTGCTTTAATTTTCAATTTTTCAACATTGTACAAAGAATTTGGTGTTTTGATTGCCTTTGTTAGACCAAGAAAATTGTTTCATAGTTTCTCAGTTGTATAAGCAGTAAAAAATATTTTAAACAAATTTTCTTACTAGTAGAGAATTTTAATTGTTTTAAACCCTTGTAGTTTATCATAAATGCTCTTTATTCTGGCTTATTTTATGAATTTTTTACTAAAGCTAGTATAAAACTCGACTCCAAAATAAGCATGGTAACCCCCCTTTTTTATTTCAAATTTTGCTTTAATGTAGTATTTCTTATCAAGTCCAAACTACCTTAATTCATTGCAACAAATAATTGGATTTTTTACATTGACTATTTTCAACTTGATGACTCAATTAGAAGTGTACATATACTGATATAATTTATATATTACATTGATTAACTAGTATATTAAAATTGGATATATTAATTGAAAATCAATCAGGTCCAAGCAAATTACAAATTATTGATGACAGCATGTTTTATTTTGCTAATCATATTATATAACTACACTATAGCTAGAAGAAAAAAATGAAAATGAGAATACAATTTACAAATACAGATTACATGCATTCTCAGACCATATATGTATGACAATTTTGATTTAATTGGAAAAAAATGTTTGACATTTGAACAGCATAAAGCTGTATATATGGTCAGAAACCTAAGGGAAAAATCCTTTTGTTACCCTGAAACAAAAGCCATATTTTAAATAAAGATAATAAATATATATAAATACATAAATAATGAATGTCAATAAATGGTTAATGAAAGTCTGTTAATATTTATTGAATGTCAATAAATGTCTAATGAATGCCTGTGTATATTTATCGAATGCCCAAAAGCACTAATGAATGTGGAAAACGTTAATGAACTTTCTCAATGGTTTCATTAATTGTCCAATTCAATGTTAATTATTTTTAATGAATGTCCCATTGCTCTGATTGAGTGTTTATTCATGTCTATTGAATGCCTCTTCATGCTAATGACAATGCTTTTTCGCTTGAGCGAATGTTTCATTGCGGTTAATGAACAGCAAAAGGTGTATTACCAAGCTTTCTCAAATTCATGAATAATTATTGAGGACAAAACAAAAGAAATTACTATTGCGACAGCGTCTTGATACAGTGATCAGTTGCATAAATTAAGCCAACTTTTGCTTTGAATTTCTCCACAAATTCATAATAGAATTGAGAAGCTAGATCAAACACTTGAATGAGTGTTTTGTAAGTGTATCAAAATACCTTGAAGTTGGTTAAAAAAAACTCAGCTTTGCCTCACTTTTTCAACCCACTTCCTGTGTTTTGATACACTGATGAAACACTCTTTCTCATGTTTGATCTATTACTCTATAATATTTGCAATAATTTAAATATTCTTTTTGTATGCATGACCATGAACCATGTATTATTTGGGTACATTTTCTCTGCCTTTATCTTTTAACTTTTTGAAGTCTTTTGCTTCAATTTGCTGGCATTATTTATGTTGTTGTGAAAGGAATGGATAGAATATAAATGCAAAACTGTCTTTTCTTTATTTGTACAATACACACAATTACATGTCATCTACAAGATTAAAGATGTGCAAATATGTATTACAAGTGCTTAATAATGGGGTTGATATTTACAACTCTTAAAATATAAGAAAAAAATTATAAATAAAATTTGTTCTCTGACAAAGAAACAAGCCTTATTGCAGTGAGGTTGCAAGCACAATACCTTTCATTCAGCATGATCATGATTTGAAACTTTGATACTAACAAATAGTTCAAATTAGCCCTCATTGCCAAGAAATTATATTGTCTAGCTTAATTGTAAAGCCAAATAGGTAGGCTCATGCTCAAAAATATAGAAAAATTCAAGTCCAGTTTCCTTTTCTGTTCAATTATCATAAAACCAAAAATTTAAAGCCAATACAACAAAAGACTCAATATACACAGAGTGACCCCTTGCAGCAAGGTATTATATTTTGAATATTATTAATATATTAATACATTAGGAATTTAAAGTCAAAGAAAATATCTCCTTACTAAATCTGTACAGCAAACAACCTATTCTATTAATCTATTAACATAATTTACAAAAAATTAATGCTTTGATTTATAAAGGTTAAATAGCTCAAATAGACAAGGTGAGTGGTTTTCATTAATTTTGATTTTTTTAGGAAGACCAGATCTAGAGAAATGTCCTTGAATATTAATGTTCTATATAAACTAATTTAATTAATATAATTTGGATCAATTAAATTAGAGTGTAATTCAGCTCTTTGAATAGCAAGGCTTATAATTACAGTTAACTCTCCATATTAGTGGACTCCCTCAGGAAATCAGAAAAAGTGGAGTTGTACACTTACCAGAATAGAGGCTTTGCATCATCACATGATGGCAGTCATGACAGAAGGCAGGAACAATAATTGAATCTAGTCTAGAATCTGATTTACATAAGAAAAAAATCAGTTTCCCAGGGAAAAAGACTTTGTTTTGCCTCCTCAGTCATTACTGCCATCACGTGATGGTGCAAAGACTCTGTAGCTTTTGGAAATAGCAGATAATTATAAATAAATAAATTAATAAATATTAATAATGAGGTTTTGTCCCTGCATTGGAGCTTCAACTGGTGACTTTCAATAATACTAGTTTACACAACCTGAAACTCAATGCCTCAAATAATTGATATGCATTAAAATGAACATTAAATTTGAAAGGCTTGAGATGTTACCCTAACATCTACACATTTTGCAATAAAATGTCTGTACAGCATTTATGCTGAGTTGTCCACTTCAAGAAAGTAAAAACCATAGAAAATTCTATTTTAACTTACTGCAATGTCCACTTACAGAAACAAATAAATAGAGTTTTATTTTGGTGTCACTAACTGTAGCTACCTACTTACAGGAGTGTCCCTACAGAAGGAGAGAGAGAGTTGACTGTATTTAATTCAGGTGGCTGCCAATTATTGGAGATGAGATTTTTTTAAATCACAGTTTTTTAAACCTGAAATTGTCATGGATTTTAACTCAGCATTAATTGTGCTCACACATGGTCATAGGCATGTACTTCATCAAATGTTCAAAAGTAGGCATGCCGTCACCTTAATAATCTATTATTATTATTAAACACTATTACTGACATCATAAACAGCAACAGCAGCAGCAACATTAACAACAGGAGATACTTCTAGTGCATTTTATCTTACAACTCAATGTGCTTCACACTTATATTGTCAAAGGAGGACTTTACAGTCTGAATATTAATGCCCTTGACAGCGGTCAGCTAACAAATATGAGTGAGAATTAGTAGGCTAGTATGTTATATGCCTCAAATTTGGGTAATGCCTGCAAGTCAAGGAAAAGCTTGGGCCAGAATGGTTAGTGAGAGGTGAGCACTTTTATACACAATTACTATGGATATACAATTTTTTTTTCTTTTACAAAAACATCTCTTGCTTTAAAAATATATAATAATAATGATGATGATGATAATAATAATAATAATACTCTTTATTTGTACACAATAATGTGCTAGTGAAAGTAA
>JANTNT010161082.1:0-10251 GCA_024752375.1 Entacmaea quadricolor
TGAATTCGGTTTTCGCATGATATCGTAAATTATCAAGACCTCAGGTCTGTATTATCTGCCTCAGCCTACGGCTTCGGGAGATAACAAAGACCTCGGTCTTGATAATTTGCGATATCATGCTCAACCTCATCCAATAATTGCTTAATCTGCATTAAGTTGTCCAAACCCCCCCAAAAGGTAAGTGACCCCCTCCCCTACATGGCAGTTTTTTTCTTACAATGCCCCTTTTCAAGAAGAAAAATAACTGACTCCCTCCCCTTTTGTTAAAGTAAATATTTGGTGACCCTCCCCTGGATTGCTCCAGCCAACTCTCTTCTAAAAACTGAATGCTCCCTTACTGATTTATTGATTGATCATTTTATTGATTTATTGCTCAATAATTTAATTGCTTTAAAGCAGAATTCGTTGATGCATGCAGAAAGATTTCAAAACTTTGATTGGTTTGGGTTTTTCTTAGCCATCAATCACAAGTCAATGGGGGCTGGGCTACAAAAATTACCATAGAAACACGTTCAAAGACTTTGTGAAGAGCTCAGTTGTCTGAGAGAAGAAGCAAATAAAACTTGAAAACAAACTTATCTACAAGCCATATCTGACTTAAATTTGATAGAATCTGAAGAAATAGAGACTGAAGAGAGACATATGGAAAAACAATATGATAATTCATATTTATTTTAATTAACAAAATGGTAATTCATATTTATTATTAATTCATATTTATTTATTCAATTACTCAGTCCTTTTAGTCAGTCTTGGTTCAGATCCTGGTACGTACTCATTGTTCAAAAACAGCGAGAAGTTTGCCTATATTGCAAAGTAGCCAGTCTCGAATAGTTTGCCTTTTGCATGCTGCATCGATGATGAACCTTTGTAAAAATTAAAATGTGCATGCAAGACTACATTGAAAATCAGATTTCTCTAAAAGACAAGATTATGCAAATATATTACAAAAAATGCAGCGGTTAATTGTGATAATATAATCCATTCATCAGAGTGAAAAACGAAAATTGGTCGATGAGATTCATGAATATTTATCTGAAATGGATTTTGAGTATCAAGATCTGAACCAAGACTGGCTAAAGACTGAATAATCGAATCAATTCAAAATAAATATGGCTTACCATTTTGTTTTTTCATATCTGTTTCTCTTCAGTGTCTACTTCTTCAGATTCTATCAAATTGAAGTTGGATATGGCTTTATATAAATGAGTTTGTTTTCAAGTTTTATTTGCTTCTTCTCTTGAATAACTGAGCTCTTTGAATGTGTTTCTATGGTGATTTGTGTAACCCCGCCTCCATTGACTTGTGATTGACGACTAAGAAAAACCCAAACCAATTGAAGTTTTGAAATCATTCTGCACATAACAACGAATTTGGCTGTAAATAATTTTATAACAAGCTAGTGACTGGCTATGGTCATTGTGGTCATTAACCGCCACCCGGTTAGCTCAGTTAGTAAAGTGCCAGTCTGTTGTGCGGGAGGTCGGGAGTTTGAATCCTGGCCAGACCAACACTCAGGGTCTTAAAATAACTGAGGAGAAAGTGCTGTCTTTGTAATAATATCTGCAAATGGTTAGACTTTCAAGTCTTCTCAGATAAGGACTTTAAATTGTAGGCCCTGTCTCCCATCCCTTCCTTAACCTGTCTCATGGAGGACATTAAAGAACCTGTTGAATTGTTCATAGAAGAGTAGGGGATTGTCTCCTGGTTCAACAGCCTATCCCTGTTTGGAGGCATAACATACTAATTTACTAATTATCTTCTCATGATTGTAAGCTGCGCAGCTGCCATTGGCGCCTTACTTTGCAGCCCAGAAAGTCCTCCACTGTTGACTGAATTGTGCATTTGAAGCACATTGAGACGTGAAATGTGCTATATAAGCACCCACCATATTACAGGGGGTAGTGCAACATGAAAAGACCCCCTAAAATTCAACCACAATTATTGTATACCCCTATCACCACACATATAACCCACTTTCCTTTGGATGCTAATATATTTTTGTCCAATGATCCCTCTTCCCCTCTTGTAATGAATAAAGGGGGGGGTTGTAAGAAATTTTAAAGGGAGGTGTCTCAAATGCAGGAATTTGCCCTAAATGAAGAAATGTATATAGCAATATTATGTCTGGTGTCTTATGCACTGCAGGACACCCCCCTGGATCTATCATTGCATAATAAATCCATACCCTGCCTTACTACACTGACCCAACCCACCGCACCCCCTATACTAATGAGCAGTCTTATGTATAAATTATCTTTCAGTGTGTGTGTGTTATCAATGCCTATTCCTAACTGGGTTATCATCGGTGGTGCATGTGTCCTGCCTCACCTTGGTGGTTTAGCTGGAGGTTTTATCACAAGATCTCAAATCGAGAGCTGGTATAAAGGTCAGTACATCAGTATCACCTGTGAGGATGTAGGAGTTTGCTGAGGGGATGTAGATGCACAATTTTCTTAATTTTGGAATGGCTAATCATCCCCACTTGCGGCTTAATAGCTGAATTGCGGGGATGCAGCTCAACGTGGCCAAGTCGAAGGCATACAAAGGCGCCTCTGGCTGCCGCCATATGACTCATGTCTGGCCACAGAGCACAGCCTACATTGAATCAGGGTTGGTTTTTGTGGAGGGAGGAAAACCGGAGAACCCGGAGAAAAACCCTCAAAGCACAGGAGAGAACCAACAAACTCAACTCACATATGATGCCGAGTCTGGGAATCGAACCCAGGACCATAGTGATGGGAGGCAAGCACTCTCACTACTACGCCACCTGCGCTTAAGGGTGGTGTTCCTGCCAAATATAGAAAAAATTGTATATTGTGATTTGCATAACTTTGAGGGTACATTGCATTAATATGATACATAGATTTTATTTTTCATAAGACAATAAGATTAAGTATTTTGTAAGTGTTCCTATATGGGATCTTCAATTGCCAAATGGACCACTTCCTAAGTAGCGGTTAAGGGTAAGGCCTTGAAAAGACAAAAATTGAGTCCTAGCTGGATGTACTGTTTAATAAATGAGCAGGAGTGTTTTATCTGGTTCCGAACCATGAGGCAAACCTGAGTGGTTTTAGACCCAATAAAACATGATCTGCAAGTTTATTGAACTACTTCAAACACAATACCTGTACAAGTTCAATAGTTTTATAATAATTTGGTGAAGAGTTAAATTATACTTTTAGCAAAATTACAGTTGGTTGAAAAGTTTACATCACTGACATGCACATCAGGAACAAAAAATGTCCCATGTGTAAAACAGTATACATGCATGAAGATGGGAGTGTTGCTGTGAAACTTTCAATGGGAAGTCAGTTTTATCCACTTTAAAGGTTCATCCACATGACCTATTTGCTTGATCTGATAGGTTGAAATGTTCATTAATTATTCATGAGTTTGAAGTTCTATTAAAGAACATGGATTTGCTCAACATGTATGGCTTGTTTGTTCTCTCTCGATTATCCATCTTGAAACTGTGAAAAAGAAAGAAGAAGAAAACAAACCTACTATGCATGCCTGTTGATCATGTTTATGGAAGGTGGTCAATGCATAAAAACCAATATGTTAAAAAAAATAGAAGTGAATTTTTTGCTGCCAAGTCTCTGTCCTCACAGGATCACTTATTAGCATCTTCTTCAGGTATGGATTTAGGGAAGAGGTGCAGGGTGGTGCACCAACTCACCCTTGGACAATTTTATGTGCCTTTTCAACATATATAATTGTGTATTGCAGCTTTTTTGGAAAGTGCCTCTTTACTGCTGCACCCCATGTGAACAATTCCCCTTTACTGTTGCAACCCATCCTGACAGTACCCCTCTACCACTGCATCCCCTAGATTCTAGGGGTGCCACTTGATGGCACCCTGTTCTGAACAAAATCCTTGATCTACACCTACTCTTTCTACATTTGTAAAATCATTTCAAATGGACTAAAGTTTGTGAAATTTAAAAGGTTGTGTTTTGGTACCTTTACCGTTGTATTGTACATATTTTGTAGAGGTAAACAAGGATTCAGGATTTCAGGGAATGTAAACTTAAATATTGAATTTTTATTGGTAATACTATTCTTTATAGATCTAAAGAAGCCATCATGGCGTCCACCAAACTGGGCATTCGGTCCAGTATGGACCGTTCTTTATACTAGTATGGGCTATGCTTCCTATGTAATCTGGAGAGATGGAGGTGGCTTCAATGAAACAACTAAGATCCCTTTGATTCTTTATGGATCACAGCTTGCTCTTAACTGGTTATGGACGCCTTTGTTTTTTGGATCTCACAAATTAGGAGCAGTAAGTTAATCAGCTGTTTGTAATATTAAAATGAATAGGATATCTCAAATTAGTTATACATATAGGATATAACTCTTGATAAATGAGAACTGATAAACTTGTGCCTCTTATTTTTTGCTCAAAATCGATCTCAGTCTGTAAAGGTGCTTTTACACTAGGCAATTTTTGTTGCAATTTAAAAATGGTGCATTACAGTTGCAAGAACGGAATATGTTACACTAGGCAATGTTTTATGCAACTTGTCTCGCAATGGCGACGATGAAGGACTGGGATAAACACGACGCATGAATAAAAGCGAATGATATTGGTTGTTTAAAAAAGTCGTTGGGAGACAACTTGCAAGAGGAGTGTTACCACAGGCAATGTCTTGCAATTTTGTTGCGAAAAGTAGAACTCGATTCTACTTCTCACAATGGTTGAAGCAACAAAATTGCGAGACTTTTTTTAGTATGTTACACTTGATAATTTCTTTCAATTCTACTTCTCGCAACGGTTGACGCAACGAAATTGCGAGACTCTTGGTATGTTGCGCTAGACAGTTTCTCTCGCAACAAAATTGCCTAGTGTAAGAAAGATCACCATTTCACATGGGCATCCGAGCCATGACGAAGTTCTAACCATTGGTAGATGTAAAAGCAAAGGTAGCACCTTCTACAAGGTTATTTTAAGACTGAGTGTTGGTCTGGCTGCAGGGATTTGAACGCTGCACAACAGACTGATGCCAAAGCAACTGAGCCAATCAGGTCTTGGAAACATCAAAAAATATATTTGCACACATCGAAGAAACGATATTTAACGTTGTGATTTTTTCTGTAGGCATGCATTGAGATAACTTTCTTATGGGCAAGTGTAGCTGGGTGCATTTATACGTTCTATCCAGTCAGTAGGCTTGCAGCAGGTCTTCTAGTTCCTTACATTGGATGGGTGTCGCTTGCATCGGCACTTAACTACAGCATTTGGCAGATGAACAAGCCTAGTATTAAAGAAGAGTAACCACATAGACCATATAGACCATATGGTAGCCTGATTAGTATTTTAATATCAACGATATTGGTCTATAACTTACGTAATTTAGAAATTATTTTGAAAATCTGTAAACCAATGCTATAGTAAAACGAAACATCTACATAAAATGGATGAGAAAGGAAGTGGGAAGTCCATTCCATTTTTCCATCCCAATAATTTTCCTCTTTGTTAATTTGAAAAAAAAAAATCATTAAAACAAACAAGAGAAAAGCTTGGTTTTACAAAAATAGGGGGTAGTTATTTAGCACATTTCAATCATCAAACGTCTTGATAAGCTTTATAATCATAATGGCACTATTGACAGCCATGCCGCTTACATTCATGAGTGGCCATGGGAATTAGTACGCAGGCCGGCAAGGGGAGGGTCGAGGAGGCGGCGGCCCCCGAATAATCTTTCTGTCTTTCAGTTAGAGACCTACATGTATTAAGAATCGACCCTCCTAAAACGGTCATTACCTTTGGTCTCTTGTAGTGCTCCCCATCCCCCAATTGTTAAACCTGTTGCTAAGGCGCCCTGGGAGAGAATGTTGAACTGATAGATAATCCACTTCACTCTTATGGAATTTAGAAAAGTTGTTTTTATGGATGGAGGAAAAACGGAGAAAAACTCTCGAAGCAAGAGAGAAAACCAACAAACTCCACTCACATAAGACACCAAACGGTTGTGAGAACCAAGATGAGACTGCTGCGTCAGCCATGCTTTCCAACTTCTTTCTTTTTATAGTTATTCAACTTTCCCTATGCGGACACTCCTGTAAGCGGACAACTCCAGTTACGAATACCTTTCCAAAACTCCGTTATCTCTCTGACAGACGTCAAACTCTGTAATTACGTTCTCGAAAGACGACAACTCTACTTACGGAATAATCAAACAAGAGAAAAAGTGTTTGATCACTGTATCAAGATACACCACGGTTAGTGATTTTCTTCGTTTTGTCCTCATTATTCATTCATGAATTCGAATTCATGAATGCCATGTAGGAGGAGGAGGGAACACAACCTCGTCCCCAGGGCCGGCCCTGGGGACGAGGTTGGAGGGAACATGACTTTTTAACTCTACTTTTGGAAGGTTTCCAATTTTTATTAACACCGAAGAGGGATTTCTCCGATTCCCCTTCTTTCTAAAAAATGAATGCTCCCTAACAATGAATTTGGATTAGAAAATACGTGTAAAATGAAACAAAACGTATATTCTTATATGACTCGGTGTCCTACGTACACAGATACTTTGAATAATGATATTTTATTCCTTGGGTTACCTGGGTTGATTGCTTCGATACACAGTCAAAGACAGGGAACTGAAAACAGCAACGACAATAACAGTAACAACAGGAACAAAAACAGTAGCAACCGCAACGGCAATCGTAACAGCAACCGGTCTGGTCAAGGTAATCAAGTTGGATTTAAGAAACTAAATAAAAAGATGTCTAGTCAGGGTAACTTTGGTTAAGCATACCTTCTTTATTTTTAATTTTTTTTTTTTTTTAAACGACATTTCGTAGCAATAAAATTTTTTAAAACTATGTGAATTGCATCAATATGTTGATTAAATAAAAATTGAATTAACAATTAGAATTTCTTCTTTATTCTAGAACAATACTATCTACATTCTATTTTGGTTTTTGTAAATTCACTGTACAATAGCTAAAAAAAAATTTTAATTCAAGGTAACTACGAGAAAAAGGAAGTCGTATATTCCCAGAATGGGTGACAGACAGACAGAAATAATAGGAGGGTTCAAACCCTAGATGTTCGGGGGGGCATGTAAAGCTAGTAGTTAACTATCACAATACCAAGCCAGAAATTTCGGATAAGAGTGTTCACACCATCTATTCAAGTATGGAAATTTATCTAAAATATATAACCATGTTTTATCTGATGTGCATCAGAGAAGTACAATTCAATCTTTATAGCTCTGTGTGCGTGTGTTGGGGGGGGGGGTGGGGGGAGGAGACACAACTGAACTACGTCACGCACCACACGCTAATACAATACACCAATCCCCGGCTTTGCTTGAACGACCACCAAACAATGGGTTGTTTTCCCAAGGGGATATAGAATGTCCGACCAACAAACTCAAATTTATAAGATTCTTTAGTAGTTGTCGATATTTTTCTTAATTTACCATCAGAATGCTATATTTTACGACAAACATTAACAGTTTTCAGCAATCGGTTTCTGTTCCACGCTGTATATCAAAATACATTTTAGCTTCTCCGACCTAGCAATAGTAACTAGGGAGGTAGAACAATGAATGCGGGATCGGTGAATCTGCTTCTTGAATGATTGTGTAACAACACAGGTAGCCCAAACCATCGTCATGTAATACTATAATACAACATACTTACGTAACGATAGCTTAGGCTCCGAGTGCAAGAATTGATTTTAGACAATGTCCTTGTTGCTAGGTAACGTAGCTGTAGACACATTGGATCCTCAGTCTGTTCTAGCGCAATTTCCCCTTCCCCCGCCCCCCCAGAACCTGCGTTTCTCATGGCCAGCAGCAAGGAATCACGATGAACGCATCCTCAGAGGAAGGGATTAGTTTAGTGCCTCGACAAGCAAAGACATCATGAGAATGTGTCAACGAACCGGTATTTTGGCAGGTACATGAAGTGGTTGTGTCAGCACATGTTGATGTATGTGAATAAAGAGTGGAATGTACGTCAAAAAGTCCAGGAAATCAAGATACGTAGTGGTTGGACCCAGGCTCCGCAGAACGTGGTTTTTAGTACTAGGGTCCAGATCTCCTACGGTCAGCTCTAGAGTCAGGTGTTCCATTGACATTTGTCCTGTGTTCTCGTCTGCATAGCATTTGTACAATGACTGGAACGTAAAGCAAGTTGTTAAATTATTAAACCATGTTCAAACGAGGGCAAAGTGGCGGAAACACAACTGGGGTCTCGTTTGAGGCCAAATAGCAATAGCTAGTGTGACTTGCTTTCAGTTTGCAATTGACTCAAATTCTTCGCAAGTTGAGGCATCTGGCATTTGAACGGTCCCAAAGCAAAGTACCAAAGATTTCATAAGTAGACTTTTTTAACTCAGTCCACTCGTTAAAGTGCCACCCGGAGAACCGTGGGCACTAAGAAATATTATAGGAATTTATTTTGACCAATTAGAAATGGTTCGCTTAGCCGCAAGTTAAGAAGGGGTGTTTCCGATTGTTCAAACAACAACATAAACCACGACAATGTAATAGATTTAAAATAAAAAGACGGGAAGAAACATGTTTGACAACGTTTGCGTGACATCAATTAATAAACTTAAACTTAAATATGGTTTTTGATCCGTGACCACATACCATCACTAAATGTACAATTTGACTCTATTAAAGCTAAGTTGTTTTTGTAATTCTCAAGAGACATTGAAGGAATTTTTGAGAACATTATTATTCAAGTTTAAGTTTCTTTTATTATTTGACCTGAAGATGGTGGCAGGATGTCACCAAAATGCTGTCAAACATGTTTCTTCCCGTCTTTTTTATTGTTAAAACAACATAAACATTCCTAAAGTATTTTTTAGTGCCTACGTGACTACGGCTCTTCGGGTCGCACTCTTAAACGGGGGGAGGGGTTTAGGGAAGGTCGATGAGGAGGGGGGGCATAAAGATTTTCAATTTTAGAATTTTCAGAGCCCCATTTCTGAACTTGTCCCCTTCAAAGTGTAGTGTATAAATTCTACAGCATGGTAATAAAAGTTTCAATTAGCCATCCCCAAAATAAAAAGACCACCTTTTATATCTTTCAGAAATTTAAGGGCCCCCCTTAAAATTTTCACGTCCCCCCTCATTATATTAAATGAAGCTTCTCTTAGGAAAAATCACACGACTTTAATTGCGAATGAAAATGTATGGTTTGCTGGTTGGTTGAAAATATTTTTATCTGGCTTTAATAACTTGGTTAGCCATGTGTACAGAAGTTCCTTCACCTTCATCTCCCCTAGGAAAACTCTTAAAAAGTATGACAGTCTCCCCCCTTATTTCCCGTTGAGAGAAGAGACGATAAACTGATATGCACGTGCAATCCTTCATAGGATAAAAAAACAGCGTTTTGCGAAAGAATAAATTTTTAACATAACGACAACGGGACTAAGTTGCGCTAAAACAAGTACATGTCTACAAAATATTTCCCTTTGCAATTAATGGTTAGTTTTACTATCACAGAATGTTATTTTACCTTTGCTCGTTGAAGTTTGTAATCAAGTTCTCGAAAGTCCAATTTAGATATAATGATCTTGGCATAATCACTATATATATATAAGAGATAGACAAGACAAGAGTAAGCATAATCAAGTTAATATCAATGGGATCCCTGTGTGGAAAAAAGAACGCGGAATGACGCAGGCGGGGAACTTGGGACAAGTAGCTGAAGTATTGATGGCAGCAGAACATTCACCTCATGATTTGTTTTCGTATAACCATTTGTATTTATACTTTTTGTAAATTTGTAATTTGAGTTTGCACGTTATCAACTATTACTCCACAGGGAGCCCAAGCTGTTTTTGTTTTTGCCGCTTATTTACACCAAATGTGTAGAGCTGATACATAATCCCTGACTTTTTCCAAGATTTTCTTTCTTAATACGTATCAGCTCCACACATTTACTGTAAATAAGCGGCAAAAAGACATAGCTTGGGCTCCCTGTGGTTATTCCTTGATATACTTACTCCAGAGCGGCAATCTTCTGAGAGAAGGCAGCAACCACTGAAAAGAACTTAAAGTCTGCTCCACTGTCCAGACTACAATCACATAGCTCTAGAGCCTGTAGGAATTCATACAATTCATTGTAAACTATATCTATAGAAGTTCCGGTACAGCGTACACACCTATCTCAAACAATGATAGATAAGTAAATGGTGTATACACCTATTTCAAAAAACGTTGTCGGTCGGCGATCTGAAATCTGGAATCTGAGACCGAAATGAATTGTGGGTTG
>JANTNT010161193.1:0-10250 GCA_024752375.1 Entacmaea quadricolor
AAATGTCATTCTCAGCTTTCAAGACCCCCCCAATTTCTCTCCAAAAATTTTCAGGACCCATCAATTTCTCCTCCACCCCCTCCCCCCTCCAACTTAAATAATGACCGGTCCCTAAATGATACTAATACCACTAATACCACCACCACTACTACTACTACTACTAATAAAGAACTTGAGATTTACTAGAATACTCGCCAACAATAGCTTTTTGAGATCTGTATATCCTTATAAGGTAGTGTCTCTTATATACAAAACATACAATGCCTAAATATGGTATTGTCTTATAAAATACTTAGATTGGGATACCTGTGGCGTGAACATGTGTTTGATGCCATCCATCGCTCCCTCTAACGTGAGCCCACGAACAAGGAAGATCGTTAGGACAATGTATGGAACGGTAGCCGTAAAGTACACAGCCTGCAACATTAACAACAATACAATACACATATTAAAATAACAGTTAACGTGATATGTATGCGACAGTTCCGAGTGGAATCTGTAAAATTCAAAGGTTTTGGAAAGTAAAACTTCTTGATGTCAATCGTTAATTATCGTTACTAAGGTAACACCGATTGAGCTGAAATTGACAATTATAAACTTCCATCCTCACCCAGTTATTTGTGCGAAAGACGTTTAGGTCGGCAAAAAGTCAATTAATCCGTTAAATGCTTTATCCATCTAATGACTAGAAGTTGTCAAAGGCCTTAGTGCAGTCTTCTTGTCATTACACGTTTAGGGCTCGTAATTTACCTATTAGGCTATATGCCTTATACGTTGAATGAAAAGTGGAAATGGGGTCAGAAAAAGCTACTTGAGACATATTAAAAGCGTTTACCTTTCCTCCAGACTTGACTCCCTTCATGATGCAAAGAAAGACAAGAATCCATGCAAGAAGAAGACAAAGACAGAGATGCCATAGCAACCCACCGCCTTCCTCGATGGACGATGAAACACTGATGGCCTTGTTGTACCAAAAGTACTGCGTTCTACCAGCCAAATGACACTCGTGGTCGACTGTGCCTGTTGATAAGCAAATACAACACAATCATCCTCATCATCTTCTTTATCCTCCTCCTCCTCCTCCTCCTCCTCCTCCTCCTCTTCCTCCTCCTCTTCTTTCTCTTCCTCCTCCTCTTTCTCTTTCTCTTCCTCCTCCTCTTCTTCTTCTTCCTCTTCCTTCTTCCTTCTCCCTTCTCCTCCTCCTCTTCCTCCTTTTCCTCTTCCTCGTATTCTTCTTCTTCTTCCTCCTCCTCCTCCTCTTCCTGCTTCCCCTCCTTCTCCACAACCACCACTGTTGCCATAGTTACTGTGTTTCCAAGTCAGTAATACATCACAATCAGCATCACCATTATCATAACAACAACAACACACTCAGCATCATCATCATCGTTACCATGGTTACTGTAGCTGTCACTCACCATTATTTTGTGGACAAGAGGAATAAGGCAATGGACTTTGAAACGATGCGAACATGTAGTAAAAACACCATCCAAGTAGAACGTTGTAGTATATGCTAATGAGCAGAGAGAGGACCACAGATGCTATCCCCACCCCTCCTAGGTAGGGATGAATATGGTTCCAGACGCCAATAGATCCTTTACGAATACTCTGACCAATAGCAAGCTCAAGAAAGAACAATGGAATCCCCATGATGATTAGACTGACAGCATACGGGATCAAGAATGCACCTGGGGGAGGGGCAAGTATCAAAACATATTATGGTATGAATGCACCACCTGGATTCGACTATAACAGTCGATGTCAAAAATGTTTGCCATTTAGAAAACATTCACTTTTTTAAAGGCCATGTCACACGGAGAATTATCAAAACTATTATCTAACTGCTTTTTTTTCGCCACAACAGAATTAAATTTAGTTTGAAAACTAAAGGCCGATTTCCACAGTACAACTGATCACTCGGCTAAATTAGATTTACGATTCTTCATAAATCTGACAAATATTTTCACATAGCATTTCTTTTAGTTTAGGCTCCAGTGCTATGATATGTACGGTATTTTAACTAGTGACTATTCGTCTATCTGGTCTAGTACTTAGTAACAGCAAATGTAATTTATTGTTATTATTGTTATTATTATTATTACTAAATTAGCAACGTGAGTCGCGTGACTAAGAAGTAACGAACTCGAATCCGTTCATATTGCATTTAACTTTTTGTACCCCCAGGTTTGAGGATATTGATTTTTTCTTCTGAACCCCCAAGATTTCCACTTGACTCTTCTGGACAATGATCAATTTTGGAAAGACCCCCAGGATTTCCACGTTTCTATTGTTTATTTTGGTCGCCCAGGATTTTCATATTTAACTGTTCAATCCTCTTATACTCCAGGATTTCCGGAGGTCCTCTACCTTGGGGTTCAAAAATTAAATACAGCAGCCCATTAACTATTGTGCCGTCTAACTTCAAAGTCACTGATGAATCAATTAAAATAAGCTTTGCTTCTTAGAAAAAAGGATTCAGGAAAAAACAACGAAGCGTGTCCCGTTAACATGTGTGTCAAACAACCAAGAAAATGAATACTTAATAAGTTTGATATTATAAATAATAATATTCTATATTACGGCGCCTTTTATAATACGTGACCTCGTCAAATTTGGCGCCAGTCGAAAACAGTCGTTTTGCCTTCCGTCAATCAAAATAACGATGATAATTGTATGCGATCTGAGCGATAAGAACAAAATGAGACCTTATTCCAAAACAAATATGGTGCCGATATGTTAAGAATAATTTGATTGGCGGAATCCTAAACGCATGATTTACACTGGCGCCAATTTTGTCGAGGTCGTGTAATTAGGAAAGGCGCTGTAATAGATTGAAGTAATAATACTTCTAAAGTATTAGTAATTATAAATCATTAATATCATTCTTCATAACAACGAAACTTACCAAAACAATCAAAAATATATAACCCCTGAAAACGCTTTGATCAAAATCAAATACTGAATAGAAACAGGAAAAACATATTTGAATAACCTGATTTACCAGATTTGTCATAGTAAACAATATTTCTCAGAAACGATTCGTGATTGATAAAATTAACTATAAAATAACATCTGTCACTAGTTCTTGTTTAATAAAGACTTAATATCTTTTTAAAACGGCTAAGTCTTTATTTCATTTAAATCAAACGATAAAAATGCGTAATCGTTTTGATCCTAAATTGGCCGATTTTTTAAAAACAAAAGACAACTAGTGAGTAATCTAGTTTGAGCCTGTAGCGTGACTGAAGGATGAATTTAAAAAGATTATTATGCAAGTATGTTATTTAACTTAAATTAACGTTTTACTGTTTAGTTAAATATAATCGTTTTTAATCATGGTGTTCCAAATTACCTATAACTGGTTATCATCGTTTCTATGGCTGATTTTTTATTATAATAATAAAGCGCGAGGTATTTGAGTCGACAAATTAACAGAGCGTCATTGTAGTAGCACAGGATGTTAAAGATTACAGACACAGTTTGAGTGAGTAGTGTTTGATACTCCGTTAATATGCGGTTTGACGATACACCTGATCATTTTACCGTGATAAAAACAAGACTAACTTCTTATGTTCATTTTGCAACGAGCGATGATAAGATTTAGAATTATACAACTGTACAACGTTAATTGATTCGAGTTATCGGACAATTATTTAAACAGAAATCGTTTTAGTCGACTAGTGACTGGGAAATGAATTCAGACTGCAGTTCATTCGAAATAAATCATAGTATTTCTTAATAGTAAAAGTTAACTGAAGAAAGTACCACACCAAACGCTTCTGAACAATTACTGAAACAGTACTGTGCTATACCTACCCCCACCGTTCTTCTGACAGAGATACGGGAATCTCCATACATTTCCAAAGCCAACGGCAAATCCAATAGTAGCCAGAAGATATTCTATCTTGTTGCCCCAGCCTTCTCGTTCTTCTTGTACAACTATTGTCTGCTCTAACTTGCCATCAGTTTTAGAGCTTTCTCCTTCTGCTACTAACGATACAACGATTTTGCCATCGTTTTTCACAGCCTTGGCCATTCTGGTTGTACGTACAATTTAGTAGAGATTGTATTTTTACTTGATTTGAATACACAAGTCGTTCACATGTGACTGGACATAAACACAGCTGAATAGCGTGGTGAAGACAAAAGATCTCTCAACCAATACGTGGCGATAAGACAGGACCTTCGAGAATATCGTAACTAAACCATAAACTGTTCCATTTATCTGTCATTTTATAGTGGATTACAGATGATATCTGAAATTTCATTTGATTCTCTTTAACGCACAGAACACCTTGTAAACGAATAAAACAATTTTTTTGTTAAAGTTTAAGTGTTAATGAAATGTTAATGGTGGAGTTGCCTAGTTACCAAATGAACAGATTTTTCTTTTTCAAAAATATAGACAAATAATTGAATCGAAAAGAAGACCGAAGTTAAAGTTCAAATGATTGAATTTTGACAGACTCTACTGATAAGTGAGACATCCAGTAAGACCGAAGGCAATTATCGATAGAATTCGAAAATTGTCTTGCATTAAATTGACCTTCATAACACTGAGGAAAAAATTCCCTAGGCCCTCCCCAGACAGTAATAAAATAAAGTAGTTTTAACACGTGATATTCTTGGCGTATATTTATTAAGTTCTGCAGGATTATTATGGTTAGACAGTTATTTTCTTTTATAAAGCGTTTTTATAAAGCAGATAAGCCACGTGGTAGTGCTGTTTTCGTATGGAAACGTAACCATAACTCTTAAATGGCTTCTGTTTTCAAGAATTGTGATTGGATGGTGTCTGTTTTCTCGCTTTCTGATTGGTTCAGAGTGGAAACAGTTAAAGTGTCACGATACCGTTCGTTTCCCACTCATACGGGTTTATAATACTAATATAGTAACAGTCTATAATACTAATATAGTAACAGCTGTATATGTAACAATAGATCACATGATAACAACTCACTAACCTAATAAATGTAGATATGGGTAACTACTTCATGTATGCCTCGTTCTATTGTCCCGACTTTGTTTCTTTTCAAAAGAAACAAAGGAACAAAGTCAGGACAACAGAACGAGGCATACATGAAGTAGTTACCAAGATATGCGTGTCAACAAATACAGTACATGGCTAAATGATGTCACTTGGATGGTAAACTAAGCATCGACCAATCAAGACAGATGACTGGAAAAAAAACCTGTCAAACTGTTTGTCAATATAAGGAAATTGAGTAAATAAGAACATGAAATTCAAATATAATAAAATTTTAGAGTAAATAATTTTTTAACAAGTGTGAAGAATGGCGTATAGTAGATAGAACATATTGAAATTTTATCTATATTTGTGGGACTCAGAAAAATTCTGAGTCCAGATAGGATTCGAACCCACAACCTTCCGTTTTCTAATTAAATGAATTTTTAAAAGGTGTTAACCTAACTGGGAAACCCTTTAAGTATCAATCTATCCAACCCAATCAAATGTCGTGTTACATAACTAGAAAACCATTTTAGTGGCAATTTATTCAACCCAATCAAATGTCATGTTACATAACTGGAAAACCATGTTAGTGTCAATCTATTCAACCCAATCAAATGTCATGTTACATAACTGGAAAACCATGTTAGTGTCAATCTATTCAACCCAATCAAATGTCATGTTACATAACTGGAAAACCATGTTAGTGTCAATCTATTCAACCAATCAAATGTCGTATTATATACATGCAAGAGTTTAGCGATTAGTCTTCGCGCATGCTCACAACCAGAAAAAAGGTGAGCAAATTTTGTTTATACCACTATTGGAATTGTGATCATCTTGTGACACATTTCTCTCCTTAAATAATAATATAATTAAGGAGATTTAAGGATACAAGATGATTACAAATCCAAAACAGCAGCATAATCAACACTTGAAGGATGTTTTTTCTGATTGTGAGCATGCGCACAGACTATTATTACAAATTCTTGATGCGTGTATAACAGCGTAATTTCATCTACAAACAGTTTTAATATTATCATTTATAAAACTAAAAACTAATATGCTAAAAACTAATTTGCCACTTTTATCATTCAGTTAATATCACATGCAATTGGCGAAACCTCGAAGCGTAATAAAGAGTACAATTGAGACAAAACTGTTTTTTGAAAAGCAAAACAACGCGACAATTTATTGCACGTTTAAACTAGTTTGAACGCAAATTGTAGTATTATTAGGTAGCCATCACGGCTCATCTTTAAAAATGGCCGCTTCGATCACCAATAAAATAGTTGGTGCAATACAAATTCTCATCATTCATTGTTTCAGTTCGCGTGACCTCTATGCAGTTCAGTTCCCATTCAAACCAGTTCACCTCGGTCTTATTATGTCGTGTGGACATGAGAACAACTTTCTAGTTTTGTCACGTGATTATTTGGAAAAACAAGAAATAAATTTTTTGAAACAAATTGTATATAGGAATATTTAAGCTTGAGTTTTGCTCTTGAAATTTTATTATGTTTCCCGAGAGAGATTTGGTGACTAGTTCTTAGTCCATATCGGCTCCAGCCATAGGTTCTTCAGTAAGAGCTATAGGAGCACGTGACAGGTTGGGTGTCATGGCGCCAGGTGGTATGACGTCATCCTGTGTTTGTTTGGACACGTCAAACTTGACGATATTGAATTTCTTGACAACAAATACAATAGGAATACATATTGAGGAGAGTAGAATGAGAAGAGTTATGACAACAAATCCCCAGGCAGGGTACTCTGTGGCTACCACGTCAGACTGTACAAGAAGAAAATAAATGAGCAACGGTAAATATTAGATCATAAATGGGCTCCCTGTGGAAATACTTTAATCCCCAGGGAAGGTACTCTGTGTCTGCCACATAAATAGGTTCCCTAAGAAAGACTTCAATCCCCAGGGAGGGTACTGTGTGGTTATCACATTATAAATGGGTTCCCTGTGGAAATACTTCAATCCCCAGGGAGAGTACTGTGTGGTTATCACATCATAAGTGGGTTCCCTGTGGAAACCAATTTAAATGGTTCTATCGAGCAGGTCAAGAGAACGCATTATGGATATCCTTGATACAAAAAATGCCATTAGGCTATGTAGGATAAGCTCGCTAATCTTTACCTAGAGCTGTAGCAAGGGGAGGGGCCGGCCACCCAAATAATTTTCTATCTTTACTAACAGACCTATTAAGAATTCTAAATGGTCTCTTGTAAGGCCCCCCCTCAATGTTAGACCTGCAAAATATCTATTACGCATGCTCAAATGTCTAATATACACAGCGCGCATGCTTACCTTGGCTAGGTTCCAAGCTGCATAGGTGATAGGTTTCATAATCATGCTTATAATACTAGCGATAATAATAACTCCTACGATGAATGGAGCCACGAACCTCCATGTGATCTTCCAATACCAACCTGGACGATCACTGATCATGAATTCAATATCATCTTCAAATCTATAGAATATATATAGCCAACACAACAAAGTTAGTATGCTAGGGATTCCTGTGGTGCTGTAGGACAGAGACAGGACTGTGAAGATTTGCCATTTCCTGTAAAGAGATCTCGGTCCCTTCTCGTTATATCGTTACAGAGATCTCTCTATTCGTCCCAACCCTTTGGAGACTTTTCAACTGCCTCCCACCGGTTCAGGGACCTCACTATTTGTCCCATCGTCACAAGGACCTCTCTACTCGCACCCACCGTTATAGGGACCTCTTTACTCACACCCATCGTTACAAGGACCCCTCTACTCGTCATGGCATCCACAGTCACAAGGATCTCTCTACTCGCCCACACCGTTATAGGGACTTAAGAAGTTAAAACAACTAACCTTGTTGCGCCGTAAATCCAGTTAACACCGATCAACTCGAAAAATCCGATAACAAGAAGAGGCAAAGTTCCTGAGAAGGTATCGAATGTTTGCAACCAATATTCACCAGATCCCTGACAGAAGACCAGTCCAATAAGATATGATACGACGCAAATGAGACCTACAATATAAAATGAGTCCTGCTCATATACAGATATACATATATAGTCTGTACATTCAGAATTCTATTGCCAGTTTACTCACATGTGACGAACTCCTTCCTCCAAGAGACAAGTTTGAGGTCATATACAGGCGTTATGACACCTTCAAGTGTACCAAACATGCTACCAAGACCAAGGGTCAGTAACATACAGAAGAACAGTGTCGCCCACACCCAAGGTCCAGGCATCATTACAATGGCTTCGGTAAAAGCAATGAATGTTAAACCTGGTCCTTGAGCTGACTGAAAATAGATAAAACAAAAGACAAGTTAAGATTGAAGAGCAAATATTTGATGCAATAACTGAAGTGTGTTTTAAAGAACTTGTCATAAAGTACAGGAGGGAGTGAGCAACAAAAATCAGAATTCTCAATAACCAAATTTTAGTGGCTCACCCTTGAATGGTTGCACAAAGATCTATGACCCTCCCCCGGACTACCTCCACAGCTAAAAAGTTATAGAAAACCTTGAATTAAGCCGACAGAGAAGTTATCTTGTCACTGCTCAAGCCAGATTAAGCCGACAGAGAAGTTATCTTGTCACTGCTCAAGCCAAATCAAAAGGGCTGTTTCCTTCGGTTATCTTTGTAGTTGCGATTTTGGTATCGAAGTACTGTCCCAATTATTAAAGCTACTATTGTGTACGGTGGCTCCTAAGTGCCATCTACTTTTTATTTCTGCCGTTTCATCTTACGTTGCGCCTTCTGTTGTGCTTTACAGTTTATTAGCATCGCGGTCAAGGGTTTCTTCTTGTGGCCAAAACATGGCGGAAGAATAGAACGACAGAAAAATGTTTCAAGGTCAATAACAAAGGCACAAATTATCTGTGGCACAATGACGAACATGACAAATTGAAACCTTTTGGGTTTTGTGTTCATGGCGCCATAGATGGCTACAGCCGAAAGATCCTTTGGTTGGAACTGCCTCAGACTGCGTTGAATTCCATGAAAACCCAGAAGGAAGCCGAGAATTTCCGAGGCGCTAAAACCAAGACTAAAGTAATTCTCGATTGCTTCATTTCTATCAGTTGCAACTTGTTATGAAATTTTATGCGAGCAAAGCGTGCAAATTTTTGGGAGGTTTTTATATTAAAAAAAAATACGCTTTTTATTGCCAGCGAAGTGAGGGTTGCTTTGTACTTGGAAGGAAAATATCTTACATGGTTTCCTTTGACCACTCCTTTTTTTCATGATAAAATTATGATTCAAACACCTTTTTTTCCGCCCTCCTCCTTATACTTTATGACCAGTCCCTAATGAGAATTGGTGAAAATCGACGACGAGAAGATGGAGAATCGAAGTCATATTTACCTCTGACAGCCATTTCTCTAAGTCAAAACATTTATCAGCAACAGTTTGGTTGCCAGGCAACGTAACGTTACTGTAGAGAGATTGACAATCGTTGAATGATCTGTGAGCCTAAAATGTAACGAAATTCCGGTTACACTCGTGCCGATGTTACGAAGGTGATTCGACCATTATTATTGCATGACCTCATATTCGTAGCGACATCGTGCAGTCGTCTTAGTCATCTTGTTTTGATCGACATTGTCATAGCGTTATCGTTTGTTATCGATCGTATTGTTATTCTAGCTTGTAGTGAAGGCCAATTTACAATCTGCAAACACCATGCAATCTGCTAACGTGCAATCTGCTAACACCATATGACTTACGATTGTCGTAGGATTATAAAACATGTTATAAAATGCTACAACTTTTAATCTTGTCATATACAACAGTCGTAGTTGTAGGGAAAAGTTGTACTGTGTAAATAGGCCTTAATAATGGTCACATATTTTACCTTAAATCCAAGAATCGAAAAAATAACAATACTAGCGAAGATAGAAGTTCCACAGTTGATGAGAGACACCATAATAGCATCTCGCCTACAGTTGTTATGTACAGGGTTATAACTAGACATGGCTATTAAACCACCAAAAGCGACACCCAGGGAGTAGAAGATCTGTGTTGCTGCTTCCAGCCAAACCTGCGGGTTTGCAAGTTTATCGAACTAAAGAAAACGAAAGCGATTTTTTAAAAGAAATCAAAACTTTAACAAGAGTTTTTTTTCATATATCTTGCATAATACGTACTAGATGTAACCATTCACATTTTTAGATTACAGCAGTTTTAGTATGAGTGGTAAACGTACCGTACCGTGACTAGTGTTAGAGCAGTTTTAGTATGAGTGGTAAACGTACGGTACCGTGACTAGTGTTAGAGCAGTTTT
>JANTNT010161304.1:0-10246 GCA_024752375.1 Entacmaea quadricolor
GGACACTCTGTCCCTCAAGTCCCCAAATCCGACATTTGTAGATACTAAGAGAGGCGTTCTTAGCGCTATCAGTAGCATATTCGACCCGTTGGGACTAGCCAATCCGTACGTGGTCAAGGCAAAGATTATATTGCAAGAATTGTGGCGAAGACAAATCGACTGGGACGACGTCATTCCTGAAGACATTTTACGAAGGTGGCGTGAATGGAAGAGCGAACTTGAACGTTCAGCTGTTGTGCATATTCCCAGATATTTCCAGCAGCACGAGGTTAAGTTACTCGAATTACACATGTTCTGCGATGCGTCGGAAACTGCCTATGGAGCTGCTGCCTACCTACGTTCTCTTGATGTTGACGACAACGTTAAGGTCAGTTTCGTTCTTAGTAAATGTAGATTGGCTCCTGTCAAAGCCACTACCATACCCCCGCTTGAGCTCCAAGCAGCAGTCATTGCAGTCAGGCTCAAGTGTACAATACTAGCTGAACTGGACATATCGATGAAATTCACTTTTGGAGCGACTCTATGATTGTCCTTCATTATCTGAATAGCATTCACAAGAGATTCAGCACTTATGTCTCTCACAGGGTCACTGAAATCCTCAACAATTCTTCTGTAAATCAATGGCACCATGTACCTGGAAAACTAATTTTAGTCTCGGGATTCCTGTGGCAACGAGGGGCAACTCACGTGACCCAAAGACTCTTGTTGTTGTTGTTGTTGTTGTTGTTGTTGTACTTCGTTTCGAGATAAGAACATGTAAATTCCTGTAATAAAATCAAGGCTTTCTATGGGACGCTCCACTCCTGTACTTGCCAACAGAAAAAGGAGGATCGAAAGTCTCCATAAAGTAACCAAAATCAAAGTAGCCCATTATGTTAACATGTCTTAGGATCCGAACGTCAAGCTCGTAAAATCCTTTCAACATCACAAAGAAACAACAAATCGTAGGTCGATATTTGAGGACGCAGAGAAATTCGGTAAAAAAATTGGAATAATTAGACAAAAGACAAAAGACCACCATCAATGAAGTACCGCAAAACAACAACACGTCGATTCGAGAGAAGGAAGTGTCAAGCCAACCATGGCTTGGACAATTTGTTACCCAACACCAAAGTGACCCTGAAATTTCGAACAACTCCTACAACATATTTAAAGTGTGGAAAAACACTCCTGACACTGTGCTATCTGTCGATACCACCATCATACAACAACTTTTAAACACTAAAATCTACAGACAGAAAAAGACAAAGGAGAAAATCGACAACAATCTGTGCAGACTATGCCATCAAAGAAAAGAAACTGCCATTCATGTATTGTGCCGTTGTTCAACAATACTGAGCACAAACTTATTATAAATCTCGTTATAACAAAATGTTGCGTCCAATATATCACTTCCTTCTGAATAAGTACGGCTTCAATTCACTACAGATCACTCAAAGTCATGGTACAAACAAAAACCACCATCGAGTATGGAAAACGAAAAGTCCAAAATATTATGGGACATCCCCTGGCAGATAGAAAGATGCCCAAACGATGGGGCGAACAAGCCTGACGTAAGCGTATTTGACAAAGGTTCTAAGGAGTGGATACTCATCGAGGGAACAATATGCATCCCTGGAAAAATCAGCAGCAGAACGAGAAACACCAAGAAAGAGAAGTACTCAGACTTAAGGACAGGGATTAAACAACTATACCCTCAATGTAAAGCCTCCAGTCTGGAAATAGTTTTCGACTTCTTAAGTGCCTTTAGAAAGGAACTAAAAGGAACTGAATTAGAATTAATTACAACATCATGGAAAGATTCTGTTAATCTGGTTCAAAAATGTCAAAAATGGATTCTTTTGCAAAACTGTGAAATAATAAAGAAATTCTACAGCTTATAAACTTTCAAGTTATACTTATTTTATATAGATCAAGATTTCAAATAGATCAATTTCGCGCGCGACAAATAGTTTTAAAGCAAGCAAAAAAAAAAAAAAGCTCCTTTACAATGTAATCCCTATATTGCCTAGGTATATAACAGTACCCACAATACATGTAGAACTTCAAAAAAGAAACGTCATCTATTTAAAAAAGTCCCCCTTACGCTCCTGCTAAAGATGTAGTGTAAGGACTGCTTACTTAAAATAGTATCCGTGAGAATTTTTAAGACAGCAATTTTGATATTCGACGCAGCAGAATCCATGTCAACTGCTTCCAAGGTTAACAAATGTTACATTTCTTAAATTCTGTTTATACTCCTTCGTACATCTACTATCTATACTCCTTTCTTCTTCCAGTCCTGAAACATCTGTATTTATAGATAATAGCTTTTCCGGCTTTTCTTAATTGTTAAGGTAACATTTGTGTGAGTGTGTGTGTGTGTGTCCTTTTTTTTTTTTTTTTTTTTTTGCCTTCTTAATGGTCAGCCAAACAAAAGCAGGAATACATTAAGTACACCAAGTAAAATAGGTAACTATAATACTTGACAGTTTATCGTGGGAATCGCCTCTCACCGCGCTAAGGGACCGGTCATTATTTAAGTCGGAGGGGAGGGTGGAGGAGAAATTGCCTTTGATGCCAAAAAATTTCGAGACCCCACTCTGATGGCATTTATTTTTTTCGGGAGTCCCCCTTTGGGACTATGTAAGTTATCAAAGAGACTTCAGGACCCCCTTTAAATGTCATTCTCAGCTTTCAAGACCCCCCCAATTTCTCTCCAAAAACTTTTCAGGACCCCCAATTTCTCCTCCACCCCCCTCCGACTTAAATAATGACCGGTCCCTAAGAACCGCTAGGTTCAGGTTTGATTCCCGAGCTCAAGACTCATGTGAGTAGAATTCGGTGTTTGCTCCATTTTGAAGCGTACTATGACAGACTGATCCAAAGTCTTTGGGTTAACACCATATATTAAATATATACAGTTTAAACCGGAATTACGATTAATTTCTTTTCAAGGCGTTTTTTCTATCGTCGAGGCTTTGTTATATCATTCCCAAATAACAAATTCGAGCTTCTTGAATGTAGTTTTTGCAACATTTAAGAAAACGCATCGTCTAGTGGTACTGAAATGGAGACAAAAACGACAAGCTGCTGCATGAAACACTGCCTAGTTTAGCCACAGGGAGCCCACTTTAAAAATAAGTGAAAAAATCAAATAAAATCAAAACTACGTAGATGTATTGTAGTTTTTGTATTTTGAGACCGAGATGGTCTGCTAATTATCGTGAATTGGGGCTAAAAATTCCCGCGCGGGGAAGAGAGCATAAGTTTGTCACAAAATCCACGACATCTGGTTCATGGTTACTGCATGTAGAGCAGGTGTCAGATTTTCGCCCTCGCTTGAAAAACGTTTATTCTCGACTTTTTTGACTAGAAAAACTTCAGGGGAAGCCGAAAGAGTTTTCGATAAATGAATTCCCGATGTTAAAGAGCATTTTAATCAAGTTTTTTGGTGAGTTTGTTGTGGAAAAGACAAGTAATTCATCGCTAGAAGTGGTTGCTAGGCAGATCGTGTTTCCAACCTTATAAAGATATATCTACGAAAGAGGCAGCAAAAGACCATAGGGAAATTATATAGGGAAATCAAAAAGCGATAAAGTAAGTGTTTTACGATCATTTTTCCCCTTTTTTATTTTTTATTTTTTTATTTTTTATTCTCTTACAATAATTAGCAGACCATCTCGATCTAAATGCTCCTGTAGGACCTCCCATACCGGACAGGTCAAAGGGTAGGAACCAGACAAAGAGTGATCCCCCCCCCCCCCCCCTTTCCTCTATCAGGAGGTTGGTTTAGGTTGGTTTAGTTACTGAATCATCGAGAAGTAACTTACAACAACCGGTCCTGGGTGAGGTAGAGTCTTCAACACGAAGGTTTATGACGCGACACAGTGAAAGCCAGACGGAAGCTGTAAAGCCGACAGTACTATTGAAAGACGTAGAAAAGGAGATGGAAAAGACTGGACTGAGGTGGAATGAAATTGGCAAAAGGGCCCAGAATCGTGTACGTTGGCGGAAACTAATCGATGGCCTATGCTCCGCAGGGAGCGGTGGGCATTAGTTAGTTCATCTCAGTCTCAAACTACAAAAATACAATAAAAACTCCATTTAATTTGTTTTAATTTGACGTTTTCACTTCTTTCTAAAGTGGGCTCCCTGTGGTTTACGACAGCCTTAGCTCTAAACACAGTATAAGGACAGAAATCTAAAGCACTACATTTGGATCTAAGATAACTAGAAATAATTAATTAACTGACTGCTAGCTAATGATTTGCATTGTTACTTTTCATTATAGGCGAACCTATCTTGAATAAAAGCAGCAAAAACCCAGAAACCAAAAATCCAAAAACAACAATCGTCCACTACTTGAAAAACTCGACGTCGTACGACGAGATCGGTTGGGTTACTTTTGCAGTTGTAGCTTTGGGTTTTGGAGTTTTTATATACAAACGTCGAAAAGCGAACTGTAAAGAAAACAAGCCGAATGAAATACGACTGCCGGAAGAAGAACCGTTTCAACAACCGACCATACTGAGATCAGAACCCAATACCCCAACGGACGAGAATTTACAAAACAGATCATTTATATATCCTCCTAATACAAGAACGAGGATAATTTCTTCAGGCTCTGTTAACTTTTCTTCTACTCCGCTGATTAGACATGCGTCATCAAGATTAGAAGGTATGTGATATTGTAGGTTGTTGCTAGTATTGTCAGTTAACGTTTGTCTGAGAAAGGAGAATTGGCCTAGCTGTCAAATGCATATCCCATGCATTAGGGTCGTCCACCACCGTCTGAACAAACACTGTGATTGGATGAAGAGCCTTGCAAAACAACGACATGATAAAACATTGTCCTTGTTATACATGGCTGATTCAATTTTCTTGCTCCATTATTCCTTTGTTTCTTCATCCAATCACAGCGTTTGTTCAGACGGTTGTGGGTTACCCATGCATTACAGATTATTAAGAAATAACTTTCTAGGGAATATTTAAAAACAATGCATCTTATCGCGTGTAAATAAGGGGAAAAAAAGAAATTAAGAAAAAGATGCTGATTATCGTATAGAACAAGTTGAAATAAATCTTACTACTCCTAACACTCGCTCCTTTGCATCTGCGGATATCCACGAGTTAAACTGTTAGTATTGCTATCAGTGGTTTTATTAGTGGTTTTTTGTCGAATGAACTTTGTATTATATTGACCCGTTAGTCTCATTTAAATGATCTTTAAACAAAAGAATTTTCGACCGCAGTGAAAGCATAGTTAATAGAGGGAGAAGGTTAGGAAACCTATTGTTATATGTCTTTGTTCACTTTTTTTCAACCGTGACAGTGCACAACCTTTTGTTTTACCATTGTTTTTACCCGGCATCGTTGGCTATGGCTGAGCGACTGAGCCCATAGATTTCTTTTGGCTGCTTGTTCGAAATACTTCAATATATATTATAGATACTGGAATATTTCAAACTGTTCAAACAATAATCAAATACAGAATGTTTATTTTCAGACGTTTAGCCGTTTCTGATGATGGTAAAACAAAAATTGTGCACCGTCATGACCAGCACAACATCATAAGAGAACAAAGAAATATAACAAAAGGTTTCTTAACCATCTCCCTCTATTAACTATAGTGAAAGTAATCATTAGTTCTCCCCAAGGGGCTTTTCAGAGTTTAGAATGAGTATACGTAGGAGGACTTTACGGCTGCAAGTAGCAGCTTACAATCATGAGTAAGTTATTAGTGCTAGTATGTAACACCGACAATGTGTAGTGTATCGAGACAATCCACAACAGACTGGCGCTTTACCAACTGAGCTATCCGGGCGGCGGTCTAACATCTATCACTAGACAAGCAACCCAGGTATATGGGTCTACTGACTTTTAAAAAGAAGAGTAAAGTCTTGTCTTATATTACCCAGGAGTCCAATTACGAATCAAAGATCAGCTTGGTGAAGGTGCGTTTGGACTGGTGATGAAAGCCGAAGCTGTTGGGCTTCCTGATCAACCGAGTGTTCATATTGTAGCAGTAAAAATGTTAAAAGGTTTGATGTTAATTGTATCATAGAGATCTATAGTCAATCACTATAATGATAAAGCCCAGCCATCATTACAAATCGAATTCCTTGACTTTTCCCTGACTAAATAATGTTTTTCCTGACTATTTCACTAATAAACGACAAACAAAACGATTTCTTCTTTATTTAGTCAATAACAAATTTATTTACCACAACAATAATATGGAGATGTCAATGGTGATATATGTACAGATTTGAGTCTCTTTTCTGGTCTTCCTTCTCAATTTCTCCTCTTTTCTGTCCAGTCCAAAAAAATGAAACATTTTTCCACCATCATTTCCGTCATCAAAAATCCAATTTTGGAAGAATCTAATTTCTCTCTGAAAACTTAAGGCCAATGCACCAAACTTTCCTACATTTAATCCCCAGGTGATATGCTACCTGTGTACAAAATTCCCTGATTTATGGTGAAAATTTGAATTTCCCTGACTTTTCATGACTGCGTTTTTTCCCTGTTTTCCCCGCTGTTTTTTTCCCCATGTTCCCTGGGAACCGTGTTGTAATCCCATTAGAAATGTTCGCATTACACAGCATGTTGGGGTAGCATAGATGGTCTACGCTGTTATGGCGTTGTCCTCTCACCAATGCAGTTATTTAGTGCAAGGGGTCCGTGGATGGAGCCCTGAGTGCAAAGTCATGCATGTGAGTTGCGTTTGTTTGATGTGTTGTTCTCTCCTATGCTACGAGGGTTTTTCTCTGGGTTCTCCGGTTTTCATCTTTCCATAAAAATCAATATGTGATTTGTGGGTTGTAAATATTGAATGTGGTTGTAGTGTGTGTGGAGTGAACTCAACGGAAGAGCCCCTTAGGGGGTGTTGTGGTTGTAAAATATGAGTTTTTTTCATGTTGACAAATCCTTCGCGAACGTCTATTCTTGAAAGTGTATTTTTGAACAGTTGGTATTCCAAAAGAATAGGTCAAGTTTTGCAGTAAAACTTTATGCATTGTTATTAAGACTTTTTTGGTCACTTTTAGGTAATGCAACAGAAAATAAGTTGGTAGATTTATTATCTGAGGTGGACACCATGAAGACAGTAGGAAAACACAAAAACATAATAAACGTCTTCGGTGCCTGTATTCAACGTAGTAAGTTTCATAAATTGATGGATTGCAATCATTCCCAAGGGAATCAAAAGACAAAGTCACAGCCGCCGTCTTGGTGGTACGAACAAAAGAAGCTAGTAAGAAATCTTTTGTTAAATACCACCAACATGGCCGCGACATATGAGTCATGATTTAGGGTATCTATTCTTCGTTCTATTCATCCATCGCACAATAGAACAATAGCATAAACAATAGAGAACAATACGGGCTATAGGTGTTGATTACCCTAAATCATGACCGGTATAGGCCGCGATGACGTAACGTGCAATCGAAGAATAGAGCGTTTTCACTCAATCCCCGGAGAATTAAATAACAATGGCGGCAATGTTGGTGTAGCTTGTGTAACAAGAGAAGCTAATGAGAAATGCTTTGTTTGAGGTACACCAACATGGCTACCATGATGTCACTGGCCATGTTGGTGTACCTCGTGTAACAAGAGAAGCTAATGAGGAATGCTTTGCTTGAGGTATACCAACACCGCCGCCATGACGTTACATGAAAACGCTCCATTTCACAAATACTAAAACACCTTTTTGCAACAGTGTTCTCGGTATCACTGAAGGATTTATTCTCTAATTATTTCATGGTCAAAGTGATTTTAATATAACCGCTTATTGTGTTTTTAGGTGGCCTGTTTGTTATCATGGAGTTTGCTCCCTACGGGGACTTGAGACAGTTCCTCAGAGAAAGAAGACCATCTGAATACCAGCCCTCGTTAACCATTCGAGATTTAATATCATACTGTTCTCAAATATCAAGAGGAATGGAGTTCTTGTCATCTAAGAAAGTGAGATAGCTTTTCCGATACATCTTCCGGAAATTACATGTAAACGAGGCTTCATGGCTATCTTGTCTCCCAAAAATGTAAACTAAGATGACCAAAAAATAAAACGTCTTATTGAGGACACACAATACCCATGGAGCCCTGCTTTCGTGCATATCCATTGCAAGAAATTCCGAACGGGCATGCGCAGTTACTGCATGATACTTTGAAAATTCTAGGCTCAGAAATGGAAAGGGAAGTATTGGGATATTTCAAAAAAGTGAAATATTTTAATTTCAACATGATAGATAAGCCAGCCCGAACCTCGAAAACATTAAAGTGCATTGGGACTCTTTTTCGACTCAGGTTTATTCCGTTGGTGATAGTTTTCAGCTCGGTAATTACATTTCAAATTCAAGGACTATGATAGTCAGCCATTACAGTAAATCATAACAAGGATACCTGAACCTGCTCTCATATCTTTACGTCTCGGTTCACAATGGTTAAACAATTTCTCCTTCCCAAGCTTGCAATTGATCGAGGCAGTATGTCTTGAGCATTTTTAGAAATTCATGAAGAAATACTTGAATTTTGGTCTCAGTTTTACGAAATGAAGTTAAGCATTAACAGAGTTTCCATTTCCGCCTCCATTTTGAGGTGTAATAACCTGCCTTAAGAGTACAGGAAAAAGCACGGTTTCACATTTCTTTTACAAGTTGTTGACTTCGTTCCCTACATCTTGTTTAATATCAACTAGGCATCCCTTGTAGCTACATTTCTAGCCGAAAAAAACTAGAACCCTATCCAGGTGATCCGATGACGACATTTTAGTGCGAAGAAGAGACCGTGCCCTTGAATTTTAAGACGACAAAATTGCCCTATTTGAGAGAAAAAAGGCTGAGAGAGTTACTGAATTTCCTTCCAGACTCAGAGTTTTGTTGAATTGGTTTTACAAAGAAAACGTAAACTCTAGGCACGCAAAGAATTCTGTACGTTTTTATATCATTTTGCTGCTGTTCTCTGATTGGCTAATTTTAAACGATCAGATCACCTGGATGTGTTACGATGCCGAATTGAACAACATATTTCCCGCAATTTAAAAAAAAAAATTTCACGCGGTTGTTCTTTTTATCGTATGAAAGTGTCTTTTACACAAGACGATCGACTGCCGAAAGTCTCTCTCTTCCTTTATTTATTTATTTTTTTCCTGAATCTTTGGCAAAATATCAACCGAAGAAGTGGTATCTAAGGCAGAATAAAAATCCTTCTCTCGACGAGCGGCCATATTGCAAAGAAAAACCTTTACTCAAGTGATATTATAGTCCAATCACAAGCGAGTACAAACAATTGTGTGATTGACATGATCAGAGTTCATAAATAATAAGCTCTGCCCGAAATCGTTCGGAATTCCTGGCGATGAGGAACCAGCTGAGCGGTAATTTTTTTTTTCAAACCAAACAGATCACATTTAGAGTTTTCGAGCCATCCCTCTAATTTAGTTTAACCCAAATCACTAATGAGAACTTCGTTAAAGTTGTTGTGGGTGACATAAAATTAAAAACAAAAAGAGCCGCAGAATCTTATCAGAGATCGATCGATTAGCCGCGGAAAGTCTGTCTTTGATAACGAGGGTCGGACGAGGGTCGAGGGTCGGACGTTGCATCCAACAATCCTTTACGCGCTTAGTTTTTCTCTCAGCTGGAAAAGGGAATTATAAACTGAGTAAATATTTAGTAAATAAACCCCTTCTGGAGGCTGGGATATCGGCTGATAATGTCCGAGGATGAGAAATGGTCTGAAAAAAGAACATTTGGCCGAGAAGCGAAGCTTCGAAGGGGGATATCGCAGGATACCCGTCCGCTGAAAATGTACCACGTGACCACTTTTGACCAATGACAGCGAACGATAATATATAGTTGGGATATAATTATCAATAATTCACCTTCTCATTCTGTACCATTAGTACTGAAATTTATACTCCTTGCAGTGTATTCACAGAGATTTGGCGGCCAGGAACATCTTAGTTGGTGAAGATTACATCATGAAGATTGCCGACTTTGGGCTGGCGAGAAATGTTAGAGATATGGATTATTATCGGAAAGTCACCGATGTAAGTCTATACAATGAATGTATAATTGTTATATACAGTAATCTTTTTTAATTCTTTCTCCTTGAATTATTATGAAAGTAAATTTCCCCCTCTAAATTGCGCCCCCCCCCCCCTCACCATAGAATTATGGAATTTATCTTGGCATTAAATTTTTAACCGCTTATTTAGTACCCCTTCGCGGGGGGACTTAGGATAAAAGAGAGTGAGAGACGT
>JANTNT010161415.1:0-10244 GCA_024752375.1 Entacmaea quadricolor
ATATAGGGGTATTTTCTAAGAAAACGTGCCCCACATGTGGGGAAATACAGGTAACTTTGCTCTAGGCTCAAAGCAAATTCCCCCAATTGCCCGGGGTCCCCCCCCTCGTGGAAGCCGATGACAAGTGCATAATAAAAAAATTCAATCAGCCATCCCCAGAATAAAAAGACCCCTTCTATATCTTTCAATTTGGATTTTTAAATCTTAAAAGACCCCAATAAATGAACCTCTCTTATAGGGAATTTTCAAGGAAGATTTGCCCAGTATTAGCTTAATTAAGTTATAAGAAGATAAACCAATAAAACGTTCGATTAATTAACCAATATTTAAAGTCCCCATGCATCGTTGCCCGAACTCTACCTTTTCCTCTTCTTCTCGGCGCTTCGGGTTTTTTGTTTGGTGGTTGAGTTGAAGCAATACTCTCTGTTGGTTTTGATGGTGGTGAAGATCTGGTGCTCTCTAGACTCACAGAACCTTTTTCTGAAGGACTGTCAACACCAGTTGCAGACCTAACACTTCCTTGAGACTGTAAAGTGCTCGTTGAAGCCATTTTTATTCGCTGTATTCCTTAAAAGTCGCAAATCCAATAAATGAAGATTTATATTCTTGCTATAGTAGACGGTAAATATTTCTAAGGAGCTCTAAAGCATTGTATTTTGGTTTTTCTTGACAAATATCAAGACCGCCATTTTGTTTCCCTGGACGACGACTGATGCACACGGTTGGACGGACTGGGGAGAGTATGTCCGACACAGGAATCCCACAACACGGGCAAAAAAATTTTTGTGCCTGCTTTTCTTGCAACATGATCTCTGTCTTTTTTTAATGAAAACCAATGCTTTTTACTACTTTGCACAGAATACATCCGAATAAAAACACAAGGAATGAAAAGGTATGATAGAATTACACCACAAGGACCAACCACGCTGGAAACGCAGCCGGTTAAAGTAATTTATGTGGCTATTGTAGGGATCCCAGGCCATTATTTTCTCTTTGGTAAACTGAACACCGTAAATTTATGTACGCATAGTGATGAGTGAGTGAGTGAGTGAGTGAGTGAGTGAGTGAGTGAGTGAGTGAGTGAGTTAGTAGCTAGCTGTAGCTAGCTAGTTAGTCAGTCATTTAGTTAGTAAGCCTTTTGTTTTGTTTTTTTTTTTGTTGTTGTTGTTGTTGTCTGTTTGTTTTGTTTTTGTTTTTGTTTTTGTTTTTGTTTTTGTTTTTGTTTTTGTTTTTGTTTTTGTTTTTTGTTTTGTTTGTTTGTTTGTTTCATGCCACCGCAAGGTTTTGGCTCAGAGGCGAAAACCCGAGGAGGCGACATAGAAGTCCCCGTACATTACGAACGGAATAATCGGGTAATTTAAGAAAGCTATGACCACAAGACATGCTGGTCGGGAAAACATTGACCACGAGGTTCCTCTAGATTTGGTCAAGGATTGTGAGCAAGTTAGTAAATCTTCTTTATCTTGATGGTTTTTTAGACACAAAATCTTTAAATGTTATTTTAGCATTGCATATTATACAATTACATAATTAGAAGATTTAAAATTGACTTGTTTATTCAAAACGAGTTCAAAACATCCTTTAAGTTCAAAGTTAAAATTTGTAAAAATCAAATATCCACTACTGTATCCGTCATTTTACTGCATTTACTCAAATAAATGTTCAGTTTCAAGTTGTTCATTATTGATTTCATGTTTGTTATTTAACGCCATACAGTTAACGTAATTAAAAACTAATACACAGTTCTTTGCATTTGATTCTTGTATAATTAAATGCGTAAATTACTACATTTTAAAAGAAAACGAAAAAATATTATATAATAATTCAACAGAAATTTACCATGTATCACAGGCGGGGTAGTCTCCTCTGCAGCCGGTTTAGGCTCGTCACGCAACGTCCTCTCCCCCAGAACGTTGCGTGACGAGCCTAAAACGTCTGCGGGGAATTTTTCTTTAAAGGTTCATACAATATAGCTGCTTGCATTCTCGTCCTCAAGGCTTGAGCTAATGCCCGCCAGCGGGTGGCAACGCGCGGCGCGAAAGGCTCTGGTACGGTTAGCACTCGTTCACACGGTTCAAAAAGACGTCATGAAAATTGATGAATTACATTGAATGGAATTGAATGAATCATATGATATGTGATCTATTCAATGTATAGGAGAATCATGACCAAGATTTATGGTCGCAAATTCGATCTTGCATTCCTTTTGAATGATCTGGACCTAGATCATTAATCCTTTGAATCCACACTGGAAGAAGATTGTGCAGATCATGAAATCCAATAATCCAAATCCAGATCATAAAAGTCACGATACTTGTCGTTCCTTTTGGTGAATAAAAGCAGCACAGAATGGTCAGCGGAATGACATACGAATACACATAAATTGTTTTCTCTTTTTACATTCTATACATATACACCGAACGCATTTAATATACTTTCATATCAGGAATGACATAATTCTATGCGCAACCTAATTTACGGTGTTCAACTTACCCATAGAGAAAATAATGCCCTGCCTCCCTGCAGTTACCTCATACATTACATTAACTGGCTGCGTTTCCAGCGTGGTTAGTCCTTGTAGTGTAATGTTTAACACGTCGAACTAGTAAACCGAAGATGTAGGGTTCGATTCCCGCCAGGGGCTTATAAATTCTTTTCTCTTTCTTCATTCTATATATATATACACACCGAACGCATTTAATATACTTTCATATCAGGAATGACATACCGTTCAGTTCCCGCCATTTTAGCCAGTAAATACAGGAGTTAATGGTGATGAATTTTGACTATTTCATTCCATATATGTGCGTATACATACACGGTATTTGTGTTTTACTTGATGATGTTAAATCAAGATGAATTTCTAGTTTAATTTTGGGCCTATGACTAAAGTCAGAACTGAATCAGTGATTATACCGACCGCATGACACTGAAATGCGAGTTTTAAAGAAAAGTTTGTCTGTGTATTTTTATCGATTTTAGACCTACTTGTAAAGATGTTTCCTAAGCTAGTTTCCTTTCTGACCATTTTCGAAGTGTATTTTTTATGGCAGTTTGAAACTGAGTTAGTCGTGAGTGGCTATTTTGCTTTCAACGACGCAGGAATCCCGGTTCTTAGGGTATTATTTTTTGAAATCGGAAACGTAAAATCACGTTTCCGGTTTTGGATTGTCCCAGAGGCTTTCGCGCGTTGCCTCCCGCTGGCCGGCATAAGCGCAGGCTCTGGAACGAGAATGAGCTGCTTGAAGTTAGCTAGCCTACTCAAGAGCGATTTGTATAAGACTTAAAAATTCCTTCTAAGTACGACTTTTTTACTAACACTTGCGTGTTTATCCGTTCTTAAATCCTTAATCACCTTTCTTATCTGTAATACATTGCATGAAGTATTATATTTCGCCTAGAAATTGCGAGTTGCCGTTGATTTATACACACATAAACAACTCAGTATAACTAAGTTTAACAATTAATTCTTGTGAGCATGCGCACTTCTACTTCCGGTCCGCAATTCGCAGAGTAGAAAACCAGGACGTTGCAGCCAGAGTCTCAGTTTGTTCCTTTGCGCAGATAAAGAGGAACACACGTTTGTAAAGAAGCGTGTCTCGATTGAGTCATCAAGTTTCTAAAAGGATAATGTCTAAAACATTATTTTATATTATTTAGTGAGTGGATGTCACACATGAATAACTCGTGCAACTTGCAAAAGTTTTTTCGCGAGACAAGTTGCACGCAAAATCGTTACGTATGACACGGCCTTTAGCATGGACAAGAGGACGACGATGAAGTCGCTCGATGGCTAATCGACACGCGGATTCAAAACCGTATAAGTAGGCGATCGACGGCAATCGAGTTTTTTCCCTTAATACACGGAACAAGCTGTTGGACTATCCAGTTAAATGTTTTTTCCCTACTGATTTGACAAATAACAATTCATGTGTCAAAGACTTTGTTTGCCAAGAAGGGGGTTCAGGAATCCCTGGAACCCTCCACTGCGCACGCTCCTTCTTGACGATTAGATTGTATGGACTTTCCCCGCTTGTCTTCAACGTTTAACCCACATCCATAAGGCCCGTTTCAAATCTTATTTCGTATGTGCTAAATCTAATTCGAGACTTAAATGCATGTGAAATGCGACGTTTGAATAAATTAAACTCATGCGGCAGTTTTGAAATAAATGCGTCCATCTGTCGAATCTTCGACTGTTTTTCGACTGAGTTAGACGTGACGTTAAGTCATTTACCCACAATTCTTCATTGTTTGTCTAAATGTCATGCGCAGAAGAACGTATTCCGAAAAAAAACACGCGATAGATAAATTTTAAAAATTGTAAACTTATAAAATTATACAACTATTAACTTATTTAATTAAAAGCATTTCTATTAACAAGTAGTTTTTACAAACCTTGTCAATCTACGGCAGGACCTTCAACGGGAACACGAAATACAATTTCTTTAGGTGTTAAAGCCTGTAAACAAGCCTACAAAACTGAGCCGTCTTCTCCTTTTCTATTTGGATTCTTCCTTTTTCTATGGCGTTTTATTTTCGGGTCTGTTTTAAACAGACAAAACCGTTATTGATCCCATTGTTCGTTATTGTGAAAATCATTAAATTCGGCAATATTAAATTTGAATCAAATGTCGAATTAGACGTTTTTACGATAACGAACATTTTCGATATCGTGCAGCAGATTAGAACAAAAGAATTGTGACATTTTAATGATACAAATGTACAATTGCACGCTGCAAGGCTGATATCAAAATTATATTTTTTATGTAAGGTGATAAAAGTTAGCACCTAAGTGCGTGAAATCTGCCGTGGACTCATTATATTTAGTTTTTACCTGTAGTGGCTTGGTCGAAAAAATCCTTACATAATGATGGCCAGAGAGCAACACTGGTTTCAAGTTTGCTGGAGAATAACTGTCGCATGGTCATGTTTTTCTTACAAAGCACTTTAAGGTATAGCTAGAATGTATGCCAACTTACTAAACACTGACCGCAATGAAACTGGAACTCGAGTTGCACTGATAAATCAATAATTTTAAATAAACAAATGAGTTTAAGTTAAAACTGTTTTACGCTCTACATATATGATGTATCTCGTCACTAATACTTGTTAATCTTAGGGACTGCGCAGTGATTATAAGGAGAGGAATTATTAAGTCAGTACACTACGTATACAGCTGTAATAACTTCTAACCCCCAGGTTAAAGCTAAAAATTAGTGTACAACACCCCCTACTGACTTCGAGCAACTTTTTCAAATTTGAAGTGAACGATCGAGCAAATTTTTGAGACATTTTTTATCCAATAGTTATACGCCTTTTCTGTCAGTTTTAAGGAAGACTGTTTCATTCTCGAGAAATGTGAGTTTCTTTCGTGTATCCACGTCTTGATAATTAATGTCATATTATTGAAAAGCTGTTTGAAATAATGTTTAAGGTGACATATCTCGCAAAAATTCTCGGATCATTCTAAAACAAGCAGTGTAGAGTAGCAATCATTTATCCAAAATCTGATGTTTTGTACAAATCGTACGATTTTTTCTCGAGCAAGACCACAAAATTCAAAAAATAATACCACAGTTACAAAATCTACCCGTAACGGCAAACGCGACTCAAAAATCAAATTTCAAACACACTTTTAAAAGCCTAAATGATAGAGCTACTACACTGTAATTATTTTAGAAAAAATTTAAGGGTTTTTAACGCGACACGACTTCAAAAAACACCAACATCTGTTATTATGCTGGTCAGTCACCTTAAGTCATAGCGTAAAATTGAAGATTATTAATACTTACCTAGATAACATTAAAATGTCAAATTCCTCAGCTTTTCTATTGTTTTCAACTGCACAATAGCGTAGCGAGGGGGGACACGGGGGAGGCCCGTGCCCCCCCAAATTTTGGCAATTTTAAGAAATGTAAGGGGGGAAATTCTAATTTACATGAATTTAAGATTTTTCAAGCTTCTTACTATGTGTGCTCCCCAAAACTTTATGTGTATCCCCTGATCCTGGGTTCTCGCTATGCCCCTGATGTTGAAAATGTTCGCAAAAACGTCTAATTAAGTCGACTGAAATAGGAATTGAATTCGGCGCATGTGAGTTGCGACGTTCGAACTAGGCCTAACACTATAGAACGTTATTAGTGATGTTTTTATCTGTGGTCACTCTTGGTCATTCGTGGCCACTCGTGGTCACTTGTAGGGTGTTTTGGAAACTATCTATTCTAAGACATTTTTTTTAAAGGTCAGTCTCGAAAGTAGGGTCGATATGTTGAAATGTTTTTCCACTACAATCCTTTTGGGAATATATGAATCTTTTTAAGGTACACTGTACATGCATACTATCTGATGTTATGTATCTTTTCTGGCGTTACCACGAAACAAAGAAATGATACTCCAAGGAATGACACGTGAGCACTACAACAAGGTCAATAGGGATAAGACTTTACGCCATTTAACCAGACAATAGAATAACTTAAGAGACAATCAAGACGCCCGCCAAGCTTGTTGATCAAACTGAATCATGGAAGCCATTATGTCTGTATCAGGAACCATCTGGTTCTTGCTCATCGCACTTTTAGCCACCGTACTGGTTTATAAAACAGGATTGATTTCGAAGATATTCGATGTTATTTGTGAAAGTGACATTTACAAGAAGTGGTTTGTTTTTGTAACAAAGATCGAGACGGACAAAACCAAATTCAGCTCTCCTTTTCTCGAGCTTTCTGAACCTATGTTCAAGCAGATAGAAGATAAAGTTTTGGAAATAGGGGGAGATGTGATGGAGATTGGAGCAGGAACTGGAAGATGCTTACATCTTTTACGTCTTCCTGAAGGCAGTTCTTTGGTGGTAGTTGACTACAATCCATTCATGGAGAAACCTTTCCGTGAAAGTCTTGCGAAGGCTCCTCACATCAAGCTGAAAGATTACCTGGTACAAAGTGCAGCAGACATGACTAACATACCTGATAACACTTTTGCTGCTGTGTATTTAATAGATGTTTTGTGTTCCTTGGAAGTAGAGCTGGTGAAAAAGATGCTGAATGAAATCAAAAGAGTTTTGAAACCAGTGAGTATTCATTCTATAATTAATGTTAATCAGTTAATCAGTTTAATTTTTACATGGCTTTCCATTGTTTTTGTTGCTACGCAATAGTCAAGGCTTACAAATTATATAAATATTTATATAATACGTGCGATAAATTTTATCGTAGAATTTTCTGTACAAATGTTTCTCCTAAATAATGATTTAGTAAAACATTTAACTATAAAAATGTGCAATAAAATATTTGAAAACATAACGACGTTTCGACTTTACCAGAACGTCATTTTCAAGTTAGAAAAAATTGCAAATTGGAAAAGTTCGTTCGTGATTCTTCTATAACGGATGCAAAGACTAAACCCGCCGCGGATGACGTTTTGAGAGCCATCATCCCTTTCAAAGACCAGACATCGGCAGATTCAGTTAAAAGACAGATGCGTGATCTCAGCACTAAAATTGGCTTGAAGATGACTGCAAAGTCGAAAATATTTGCTAAGATTTTAGTGAAGAAATTAGCAATCATGTTGGCTCCTTTTTGAATATATAAAATTGGCATTGTTCTTCAACCTGTTTTCACCAGCAAGAAACTTGATGAAGACCTTAAATACAAAGAAATCAAGCCACGTATTGTGAATCAGAACAGTGTTGTTTATTGTTATAAATGTGATTTGTGTGATGCAAATCACGTCGGTTACACGACGCGTCATCTATATCAACGTTTTGCTGATCATAAGTATTCTTCCATTGGCCGACATCTTAAAGATATCCATGGGAACGTAAACCTGCTTGATGAGAGTCATTTTACCGTGCTAAAGAAATGCAGTACAAAATGGGATTGCCTCATCAATGAAATGTTGTACATAAGAACAATAAGACCACCCTTAAATATACAAAGTGACTCTATTAAGGCAAAACACTTTGTTTGAACTCTTTGTTTTGTGGACACATATATAGCATATTTTTTGCATTTTTCTCTAACTTGAAAATTACTTTCTGGTAACGTCGAAACGTCGTTATGTTTTTAAATATTTTATCGAAGACTTTTATAGCTAAATGTTTCACCAACCTTGTAAAGTTTGAGCTATTTCTTTGGTCCCTCCGACCAAAGCAAAGAAAATAATTCACTTTCCATCTCATGCAAAACAGAGAGATACTTGTGATCCCACTTCAGTTTGATTGACGGCCGTCCGATGCATATAATTTGGCTTGACTCACGTCTCGATCATCGCGTAGCAGTAAGATAAGTGGAAAAACAGTCTATAATTTTGCCCTTTAACTCGGCCACAGCACATATTTAGCGGTAAATCTACTCTTTATTTTCCTGTGATAAAGAACGTTTGTCGCGTTATAATCACTACAAGCGTTGTACAAATCTACGTTACATCAGATCTAGTGTTGCCAAGATGCTGAAAATATTTCGCAGTATGCTTAACATAGATTGCTAAGATATTGTAATATAATTTGTGTTATGAAATTAATGTCATGAAAATTATAAGACACGTGTTAACTAAGCTAAAGGAGACCTAATAAAGACTGAGTGTAACACGACACGGTGTCAGGCGCGGGAAACGAATAGCCAAGAAATGAAAGGCTAGGATCATGTAGAATCATCCGTGAATTTCGAAGAAAAATAAGAGTCAAGTTATAAACGAGTTAAGGTGGTGTTACACCAGGCAACTTGCAACGCCGATTTTTCGCGCAACGCTGTTGCGCGAAAAGTCGGCGTTGCACGTTGCCCTGTGTAACACCACCTTTACGAAGACTATTTATACCGCAATCGCAAAAGATGGGAGACGCCGAACACGAGGAACACGTCGAACAAGCAAGCCAGCCAACGCAGATATCTGTAAATTATGACGTTCCTCCGCCTGAAAAATTCATTTTCAACGCTGAAGAATGGCAAAAGTGGATACGTAGATTTGAAAGATTCAGAAAAGCAACAGGACTCGACAAGAAAAACGAAGAAAATCAGGTGAATAATCTCATTCCAGCTAGCTCAGTGCACAGGAATCTACAAGTTATGAAACAGTTAAATAAAGATTTGAATCAACTACCAAGAAAAATGTAAATTTCGAGAGAGCTAAATTCAATTCTAGAAATCAAGAAGAAAACAAGACTGTAGAAAGTTTTATCACTGATCTACATCGTCTGTTGCAATTCTGTGAATTCAAAGCATTGCGCGACAAGCTAATTAGAGTTAGGATTGTAGTTGGCATAAGAGAGAGAAAACTCTCTGAAAAACTTCAACTGGATCCAAAACTGACACTAGAAACCGCAGTAAAACAGGTAAAGCAGTCAGAAATAGTAAAAAAGCAGCACAGCATTTTGCATAATAGCTCCAAAACTATTAGCGTGGATAGAATTAGAAAGTTTTTACCCAAACAAGTGAAATCTACAACAAAAGAGCCGCCCAAATCAAAACAACCACCGCATTGTGGCAGATGTTTGGGACGCCCGCATCCCATTAAAGAATGCCCTGTAAAAGGTTCAAAATGTTCAAAATGTTCAAAAAAAGGACTTTGGGCTAAAGCATATGTCGAAGTAAGAACACAGAGCGTAAAAGTTTAAGAGAAGTGAACGCACCCCCCGGAGCAGTTTGAAAAGTGGGGGCTAAGTACTTAAAATGTATGGAATTTTTAGAAAAGTGGAGGGGCTATAGCCCCCCAGCACCCCCCGTCTGCGCCGCCCCTGCGATAGCGAATCAGAACCATTTTTTGGAGAGGTAGTGGATTTCGACACAATCAACGCAAGTAAAGATCCGATGAAAGTGACACTTCAAGTCAATGGTGAGAAAGCGTTAGAATTTAAGATAGACACAGGTGCTGACGTCACTGTTATACTGGAAGAGAAGTTTAAAGAATTACAACTTCAAAGAGAGTTAGAAACAACTAACAAAGTTCTGATGGGACCATGCAAATACAGAATGAAATGTGCAGGCAAGTTTAAAGCAGAGCTACACGCGTCGTCTAACGGAAAGACATTGAACGAGGAGATAAATGTAGTACAAAATCTAGAGAGATGTCTGTTGGAACGAAAAGCAGCGACAGTACTTGCACGTAGATAGTAAGAAAGAATGTCGGACTATTCGAAAAATACCCAGAAAGGAAACATTAAGGATGAACACGGCTACACCATCAGCCTGAAAGAAGACGCCAAGCCGTTCAATGTAACCGTGCCAAGAAAGGTACCCCTCCCTCTATAC
>JANTNT010161526.1:0-10243 GCA_024752375.1 Entacmaea quadricolor
ACAAAGGCGGCATACTACTAAGCAGATAAGAAAAGCCGTTAACGAGTTCAGAATGGTCACGTGAGTTAACAAAAATTGTTTACAGTTCATCGATTTCGGTAGTAAGCAGGATAAAGCATTTCCCTAGAAAATGTGGTTAAAAACTAAAATTTGATTTAGAGTGAAAACAGGTGTGACGTCATTATCATGTGATATGCAATTCGATCTCGTTGAAAAAAATATATTGTAGTTTAGTCCATATGTAACATGTATTACTGTGGATATAACATCGGAGTCTATCTGTTTTGACACGAGAGGTTCCAAGTTGGAAGGTCCTCATGCAAAATTATTGGGTCGAGCCACCTTAAACAATATAATAACCTATATTTATTGGATAAGGTTTTGATGATATCCGGAATTATCAATGAGTGCAATGGCCAATAATATTTGCCGAGACATTGGTAATTTCGGATATCATCAAAACAGAATTCAATAATTGTTTTGTTTTACATGATCTTCGTGGACTAATTTACTGACTTTTTCTTCACTCACTTCAGCAAAGCGAGGCATGTTTGCTACAGATAACACCCAATCCTCTGACCTAGCAGACTCGTTTTTGCAGATAACACACAATCCACTGACCTAAACAAGCTTGCAGATATCCAGAATTATCTGTAGGCTCTTGACCATGAGAATGCAGATACTAAGTACAATGTCTGTCTGTCTGTCTGTCTATATCTGAATAAGAAGAATAGAGATGAATAAGTAATTGCCGTGTTAATAGGACAACATTTATTTTATTTCCTTCGTATTTTTTAAACAAACTTTGGTTAACATTTCATTTTTCATTCCTTTCGTTACTTTCGATATTAAAAACTGTTTTGTATTAAAACTTTCGGAAAAAAATCATATTTTTTTAAAATAAAGCGTTAATTCTTTTAAAATTCTTCAAGTGCAATAACAAACAAGGAGAGTGGTATAATTCATGTATACCAGGCTCATTTGGCCATCTTGCCAAGTTCCTGAGCCCTTTGCAATGCAGCTTCCACGGCATCCATTAAGGTGGCTCTCAACCCAGCTTTTTCAAGAGAGTGTACTGCATAAGCTGTCGATCCCTCTGGTGAAAACACGTCATCCTTAAGCTCACCAGGGTGCTTTCCTGTCTCCAAGACAAGCTTTGCGCTGCCCTGTGGTACATAAGAGATTAACAAATCAACTTGGTTACCTTGTTTGCTTTCACCTCCTCCCCAAACATCATGTGTATCTGAGGAAGTGGTATACTGTGTTTGTGACTGCATAGCTTCGTTGCTGTGCCGCAACGCGCGACAATCACACAGAGCTACAGTAGACTTCAATCTAGATGAAAGCCCAAAGATAAAATTTAAATTTGAAATGTTGAAGAAACCCAAAGGGGAGGAGGAAAAAAAAAATAAAATAAAACGAAAGAGGGGAGAGAACCAACCAACAATCAACAACAAGTCCCAAGCTCAGGAGTCAAACCCTGGAACTCAGCTCTGAGAGGCAACGAGCTGCATTTTGCATTAAATGCCAGTCATGCCGCGGCTTCCCGAGTGAACGTGCAGTTGCCTTGTTGGCGGGATGGTAATTCGAATATTGTCACAACTACCAACGAAAAGAAAGCCGACATTTTGGAAAGGGGATTGCATGATCTGCACAGAATTAACAAAATATTAAATAAACATCAAACAATGTATTTTACACTACCAGTAACGTGTGTGCCGCGAGGTTAATAGCTACTTTACGCGGAAGCCCTGCTTTAACACCAGCATCGGCAAGAGCCTCGATGGCCATGAAGCACTGTGCGTGAAAAGAGAAACAAATTTTTAGTTATGCTCACGTCATAACTAGACTTGTCAGGGTAATCTACTTTTATATTGAGGACTTGAGCTTTGGAGTTCCAGAACGAATCTTATCGTGAAAATCCAATTACTGAATAACATTTGTTGGAGTCGACCAAATAGTACAAAAAAGGTGTATGTGTGAGGTCACATTTACAAGAGACCAGACAAATTTTGTTGACTCTTCACTGGCGACCTTTTTTCAGTTTCATTACTCGCTTTGCCTTTTGTGTATTCGGAAGTGCGGTTGTGCCAATATTTTAAGGAGCATTTGACATGGTAAGAAATTTCCCAATAAAAAAACCTGCATATCTTGATGGCCTAGGAAAGGGCCTTTGAGAAAGGACCGGAAGAGAAAGATGCGGAGAGAAAAACTATCCTTCCATTTTCTTCGTAATCCCAAACAGCCACGCTACAAATGACTGGCATGTCATACTAACATAAGCAGGGCCAGAACCACTGAGTCCAGTGACAGCTGCAACGTCTTTTTCTTGTACTTGTTCCACGTATCCAACAGCAGACATCAGCTTGGTCACTGTGTCGCCGTCTCTTTCAGTCACGTGACTTCCTAGTGCGAATGCCGATGCACCTTGTCTAACTAGTGTTGGTATATTGGGCATTACTCGTACTACTCGGCTCTTAACTGGAAGACACTGAAGACCAAAATAATTGATTAATTAATAAATTAGGAAAATTGTGAAGTTATGTTCAAATTGGTTTCGGGGAAAATTTTCTGTACAATGGCAATCCTTTCTTATTTCATGCATAAGCATCTATTTTGACAGAAAAAACGTTCCCGACCATCCTACCGGCTTATATTGATAGTGGTCTTCCCACTTCATCTTCACGTGCCATCCAAAAGCATGATCGACTTCCACAAAAAAGCATTTTTCAAAAAACTATTAACCAAATTAGTATTTTCTGACTCGGAAAAGGCTCAAAACAATACCAAAAATTGCACTGTTGGGCTCAACCGACATTCGTCAGTTGTTGGTCAGTTGGTGGTTGTGTTCAAACGGTCCCAACACGTTTCAAACTTCGCCCAACAACTTGCAACAACGCCCACTAAACCGGGTGTTTAAACGCTCTCAACATGTTGAATGTTGCTGGCCAACAATTTTGGGAGCGGTTTCTCTTAACCCAGTATCACTTTTACTATATTGTACTAATGAATGACTGGTATAATACAAGAGAAAAAAGATCAGCAGAGTAGTAAAATACAATGTACCTCTTCCATGGAATTAAGTGTCACTCCTGCTGCAAGAGAAACGATGAGATTATCTGGTGTGATAACAGGAGCCACTTCGTTAAGTACTGTAGGCACCACATTTGGTTTGACGGCTACTACCACTATGTCTCTTTGTTCTACTACCTCACGGTTATACTCGGTGACATATATCCCAAGACTCTAGAACATTAAGGGTGGATATACTGTCAGTTACTATTTGGTATATACTACACATTATAGACTGTAGGCACCATATTTGGTTTGACGGCTACTACCACTATGTCTCTTTGTTCTTCTACCTCACGGTTATACTCGGTCACGTATACCGTATGACTCTAGAACGGTTGATATATCACAAACTGAGCGAATAACCAAGCGCGCAAAGGGTTGTTGGACAAAACGTCTGGCCCTATCTTCAGGTTTAAAATTCAGATTTTTCGCAGCCAATCGGTGATGGATTCTGCTATTTTAATTTATTTTGACTTTATGTTAATCAAAAATGATTTAGAAATACACAATATATCGTTTGTGTTTACTGTTTTGACTTTGTTACTCAGAATTATTTAAACGAAGTTCTCTTTAATTAGTGATTTAGGTTACAAAAAGAGCCTGAACAAGAGGGCCGGCCATGAAAACTGTAAATGTGCTGTGATTGGTCAGAAACAATAATACACTTTAACGAAGTTCTGTTTAGTGATTTAGGTTATAAAAAGAGCCTGAACAAGAGGGCCGGCCACGAAAACTCTTATCGCGCTATGATTGGTTAGAAAAACTTTTCGAATTTCACCGCTCAGCTGGCACTTATTATATATGGTGTATATTGCACATTTATTATATATGGTGTATATTGCACATTATAGACCGGCTGTGATAATCAAGTTCTATTAGCAACTTCTGAGATTATGATTATGATATACCTCTCGACATAACTTTATGACGGACACCCAACCCTCTATGACATAAATTGATAATATAAGTTTATGCTATGGAAGATACATGCAGTTATACTACAAATAGAGGTTACAAGCTTGGTGACATATAGTGATATATAACCCCTGTGTGACATCCAAGGGTGATACCATCAGATTAATATACTAAAAAATAAAGAACTGTGTCAATCAAGTTTCATCACTTGTAAGCAGGCTAAGGGATTGATAAACGACGTTTATTAAGCCAACTCCTTTATTCCTTTTCGAAGCATTCCATACAAACCGCAGTCCAGCATGCATTTGTGTAAATTTACGTTTTCGAATTCCCACTGATTTGCATCCATCTCTTTACCCATTCAGCATCCCATCAATTTACCAGATAGTTTATCTTGCTCATTTTAAACATAGTTAATAGATGTTTCAAATCATTATCGTCACATATATATTTATTGGTTAGCAGGGACGTAGCGAGGGGAGCGATGGCCCCCCTAAATTTTTCATGTATTGTCAGAATTAGGCCATTTTTTTACTATTTTGGGTTGCTACTCCCCTAAATTTGTAGTTTACCTCCCCTAAATTTGGTGTCTCTCTACGCCACTGTTGGTTAGCAGAGTACGTGGAGATAAGTTTATTTTATTTTAGCAGAAGACTTTATTTAATTCTAACCCTCATTTCATTGGATGTCATATCGTCTGCAGCACTTGCGATCATTTTCTCTCTTGTAAAAGTACCTTCAAGTTCAAAGAAATTTCAAATAAACGACGTTAGTGAACTTAGTGGAAAAGTAACAAATAAAATAATTACCCTTGAAACAATTTCAGAAAAAGTTTTTAGAAAAGTTCAGTATTTTAAACATAAAAATGATTTTATTTTGTTTGAACTTATGTAAACCTATTTCATGTTTTCTTCGTTTTACTTTTTATAATTTGTTGTAGTTTATGTTGTTTTCTTATTTATTTATTTATTTTTCATCTTCCTTTCGCGTTGTCTCCTTGTATTCCTTGCTTTAGTTTTGCCGAGTCAGCACGAGTTAAACTTAGCGGTTCAACGAAATAAAAGCATCAGTACAATGAATCGTTTCAAGCGTCTGGTTGCTACGGCAACCAATGCTGGTATCAGCTGGTGGTCACCTGTGACACTTGAAAAATGTGAAAATTTATCGTGTAATTTCAAGAGAAAAACCAAAAAAACTGTCAAAAAAAGAAATTCATGTTTCAGTTAACTGATATTATCTGCCAAGAATAACCCAGCAAATCATTGTATTAAAAAAACTGACTTAATTCAGTTGGAAAAATATACAAGAAATGTTTTTAAAATTGTGAAAGAAATTTTGACAAGACAAAAATATTTCAATGTCAAATTTAGTTGTTCTCTTTTTTAAAAATATAACAGGAAAAAACTTGAAATGGAATGGAAGAAAAAGTTCACTTAGTTATTGTATGGTCAATTGAAACATTATAATCTAATAGTTAAAAATACGTACGAGGTGAGCAAGTTAAACCAACCTGATGCTAGCAATCCTCTGGCCATTGCTTGGGCCATTTTACCCGCTCCCAGAAAACCAATACTCATTTTGAAGACCGGAGTATAGATGAAATCAAACTGGAATATTAATTAAGTGTTGCCATAAGTGTTCAGTGCTTATTTTGATTAGATAGACTCATTCCAGTTTTTACCAAGTGGTCTCTTTTGTACCCATATGTCTTACAGTTACTCTTGGTTGGGCTCCCTGTGGAGTACAGGTAGACCGCAATAAGATATAGAGGAAAATAGGAGAGACGTGCAGATGACGTCAGTTACGAAGGAGGGTAGGGAGAGGAGATTAAAATTTACTACCGGTTTGGATAGTATCTATCTATTCAAACTGGGCTTTGTTTCCACGGATCGATGCGGATTAAGAATAGGAATGCTCCAGCCGTTGGAACAACTACGCGGTTCGCCGTCCTGATTTTATTAACGAGTTTAAACGTGGAGAACAAAACAGACAACGACGGCAGGAAGTTGGTTCGTTTCTCTTTCAATGTGCTATTCATGTACTTAATTCCATTATTCAATCATTCACCAAACCTAAATTTTCCAGTCCTTTTGTTGGAATGCTTCTCTCTCCCAACTTCTCAGCTACCCAAACCGCTTCCAAGTCACTGGAGCGAGGACCTTTGGCTTCCAGGGTAGCCTCCCTCTCCCTAATAAACACACAACTCGCAGCGAGGTGAATAGGTCATTTCCAAGGTACGCTCTAATTCCTGCGAATAGTTTCAAGTCGAGGGTTTGTACGAAGTTTTCATGCCTCCTGTAGTCTTTGTACGAAGACTCGAGTTGAAACTGTTGTTCACGGAAATTGAAGCGTATCTCAGAAATGGTTTATTTGTCATGCGATAGATTGATGCATGCTATTTAGTAACCAGCTTGATCAAGTTGATCAACTTTACATTATTCTGGGTGACATTTTTTCTAATTTCATGTAAAATTTATGGTAATTAAAAAAGTGCTGTTGTCAGTATTACAAATAGATAAAATTCGTGTTTGCGCCGTTACGTCGCATTACAAACAATGCATTACAAACAACAGATAATTAGGCGGCCTTCTTTGATCCAATTACATTCGGCACATGTAAACTTCGACGTTTGACCTAGGCCTTACCGTCGTTTCCGATTTCCGATGAAGCGCGACCCTCGATGTCTGCATTTGTAGTTTGCTTTAGGTGGACGTCAATCACTTGATTTTGTCGTACATGTGTAGTTTCTTGTGATCTTCAAGTGACTGACGTTGATCTATAGCAATCTACAATGGTTGGTGTCGCCTACCTTGCTAGCAGAAGCTACGGTAGGTGTTGCCTAGTGCGAAACAAATTTAACGAGGAGTCTTGCACGGCGTACGCAGTGGTTCAAAAACAAATTATGTTTCCGTTGAGTAAGAAAGTAATGATTTCAACGATTTTTGTTTATCGTTGACAAGATTACACCGATCAAGCTGAAATCGACATAATTCCCATCTTCCATAATTACCCAATTATTGCTGCAAAAGGCAATCTAAGGATAAGTCTATCATCCGCTGAATGAAAAGCTGAAGTGTGGTCAGAAAAAAAACTAATTCGAACACCTTATCATGAGCATTGCACCGTGTAACTTAGGGTGACTGGCTCGGTTATTGAAAGTTCGATTTGAGCCCACGGGGTCGCGCACGCACGAGTACCGCTGAGTTTCCATGACGACGTTCCAAATCTTTATAAGGGACCATTGGCGTTTTGAACTTCAATAGGGCAAAACCCTCAAATTTTGCCCGGGACTATATATATTTTTTTCAGTTTTCAGATACATCAATTTCAAATCAAGCTTTACAGAAAATTTAAGAAATTTTTCATGACTTTTACTCACAGAAAAACCGTTATTTGCGTTCGTTTTTGACAACAAAAATCAATACTTATACAAACAAAACCTTTCTTTTTCGGCAGATTTTCTAGAAAATTCTTATCATTTTTTATTTGTTTTTGAAATGTGATTTACAAATTCAGTTCTTGTAAAAAAAAAAAAAAAAAAAAAAAAAAAGAAATTATTCGCAAAGCTTTTTTATTTTTTGCAATATGAATTTTTAAAAATTTAGTGCACTTTTCGTTAGTTTTCCTTCAAAAATCTTCGAGTACGGTATATTCAGGCTTGAATATCTCAAAAACGAGTTCGGGACACCCCATTTTTCTTTTCAAATTTGAACTCAGCATTAAATTTCGCTTCGGGAAATTGCTGTTTAAAAGTGTTTTCATGACTTTAGCCAAAAGTAGCCAGTCACCTTAGGCCTCACCTTAAGGACGTTCATGGCCATTGTTTCTACTACACTCTTTTTGTATATGCGAGGAACGCCCGACGGATTTTTGACTTATAGGGAACATTAGGATCAGAAATCAGAAACGCTGTGTGAAAATAACTCGAAAACGAAGTCGGTGAGACCCTTTTTTATTCCCTTATTTTAAAGTAAAAATTCTGTCTTGTGAATCAAATCAAATTGAAATACAATTTCAGAGAATTTTTAGGCTGCAAGTGCACACTGTTAGCTCAATAACTTTTCATGTTACTAGTTGTTAATGCAAAAAAAAAAAAAAAAAAAAAAAAAAAGAAAGCTAAGCAATTATTGTATCCTTAACTAGATTTCTGCAAAGTGTGGGGGCGTAGAATTTACTTTTCCTCAAAATATGGGTTCTTGACAAATTTCCCTGTTTGCGTTATTCGTGCATTTTTACTTCAAAAAGGGTAAGCTTCCACGCACAATAACGGCTAAACGAATTTGGTGACCCCCAATTTTTTTATATGCTTGTTTAACTTATTATTTATTTTTCTTTTATCTTGCAAAATGTTTAAAAAATCTGTCCAGAGAATCTTTTGCCCAACGAACGTCTTTAAAGTGTCGTCGTACATCCGGGTATTAAAATTTGGCCATACATCTGGGTACTAAAACATTCGCAGTATTGCCGTTCTTACTGGATTTGATATTTTGATCAAAAAAGATCGAGAAATGTACAGTTTTAGAAAGAATCTGTGAAATTTATCGAAAAAGTGAAGTTGACTTTAAAGCAGAATTGGCGTGAGCGAGTGGAGAGACCAAAGGCAAATTCATAGGCGTAATATGTCGGGGGAGGCGGAATTGAAAAATTACTGGGGGGGGACTAGCCCAAGAAAATAGAGTCTGCAAGGCAGGCTAAAGTTCTATCCGAACTAAGAGTTTAGTGAGGGGCCAGTGCCCCCCCCGCTTTCGCCGCCCCTGAATGTAGCTGTACTGTATTTTGTACATATGAGACAAGGAAGCTATTCCATGATTGCAAAATCTCGTTTGCTTTTGTTTTGCTGTTTTATAGATAAGGTTACGCCGGTAAAGACTTGGGCTCAGGTGGTCACAGTTGCACAAAATTTCGACAGCAGGAAAACTGAGCCTAGTAAGGACTAAGTAAAGGCATTTCACATGCCGTATCGCGATGGCATTTTTGTACTCCCCTTTATGTTATGTTATAAAAATATTTTTTATCTTGAAGTCGCCCTATGTTATTCTGTATCGAATGCAGTATTAAAACATATCAGTCTAAAGAAAGGCTACAGAAACACTGCACTGTGATTTGATGAAGCTATATCTGCATTTAGATTCTTCTCGATGTCACTGTCCATTTTCAAATTGATCCACAATCTTCAGTTATTTCAGACTTGTGTACTAAGCAGGCTTGCATCGTCTGTCGCGATAACGGTATTCAAGCATTGCATATGAAAAGGAGAATCGTTATTATCATTTTCAGTTTGGTTAGACATTGTTTTATCTAGTACTTCTTCCTTCCTAGCTACTGACGAGCATTGTACATTTAGTAGAGGATCTGTTGTTGTGTTGCCGACGTCTTTGGTTTTGCTTTCCGACTTTGAGTTTCAGTAATAAGTCTTTCCAAGATTGAAAGTATTGTCTAAATCCTTCTCTAAATTGCTCGTTGACAGCATTGTAAATAAGAGGGTTTGTTGCGCTGTTAAAGTACACCAGAATTTGACCAAGTGAGATGATTTGTGATATGTAAACGTGTTTACCTATAAAACAACATATATAATGATGTTAGTATTATTTTTTGCTGTTTCTCATGCATGTATTCTATTTCTACAGCTTGAGTTATTTCTACAAAGCTAGGGTTTGGTGTGTATAACACACATCATATTAATGACTCACTTAGTGTTTCTAGCATCTCCGACAAATTGAGGTCACAAAGAAAGAAATGGCAGTATAACATGCGTGCGCATGAGCTAGTCGAGTCAAACTATAGTGGTCGCTTGGTTACAAAGCCTGTCTGATCTCCAAAATTGCAGAGGCTCTGATCTGATTGGCTGATCCTGCTTGTCGGAGCGGCTAGAAAGTGAGTGCGCGACTGGACCAATTATAATGCATTTTACTTTAGCTCATAATCACGCGAGTTTTGAACGGAAGGACATTGGCAGGACAATAGGCTTTTTGCAGGACTTGGTCACGTGCGTAGTTACCCCATAGCAACGGGGTTTTGGATGGTAAACGTTTATTTTGCTCGAATTTACAGACGGCTTTAGAGTGAAGTCTACAACACTCTTCAAAGTCATTTTAGGACTTGTTATCACTTCTAAATTGATGTATTTGTGTTAATCCGCTTCAGCGCCGCTACGGCTGCTTAATTTTTAGCTCTGCACCATTATTGGCCACTACTCTACTGGAATATGCTTCATTATACAAGAACTCAACTTATGTCATTATGTTTCTGGTGG